>JAXIVD010012012.1:0-7500 GCA_036785275.1 Cancer borealis
ATTAGTATATAAATTAAAATATATATATATATATATATATATATATATATATATATATATATATATTTATTTATTTATATATATATATATATATATATATATATATATATATATATATATATATATATTCATATATATATATATATATATATATATATATATATATATATAAATATATATTTATATATATATATATATATATATATATATATATTTATTTATTTATATATATATATATATATATATATATATACATATATATATATATATATATATATATATATATATATATATATATATATATATATATATATATAAATAAATATATTGTTACGGTCACACCGTAACGGACACGGTTCTTATGCCCTAGTGCCGGGTGTCCACTTATGAACAACCCAGTCACAAACGTGTACGAACTGTAGTGCTGATGTTTATACGTCCTTTTAACCCACCAAAGGACAAGGAATATCGACTATCAAGTAGGACTGGTCACTCCGAGAGCCACACGCCGGTGGCTTTAAACAAGAAGTGCCTGGTTACGGAACCTATGCACTCTTAGCCCCCAAACACAGCACCTACAGCCACCCCGTTAACATTAAGAGGTCGCCAGTTCTTTTAACCCTCCCAGTAGTAACCAACCACCTTCTCCTCCTTACATTCTAAAGAGACTTACAGTGAACACAAGATTACAGTGCCTAGACAAGGAGCTATCGCTCCAACCAGAATACCGCCCACAAGGTGTCTTTCCACCCACTTCTGGTTGAATAATAACTCCTCTCGACTCTAATAACACCCTACAAAGTAGCCTCCTGCGAGGGGACTCCGTACAGTGCGTTATATGAGTCGTAATTAATCAACACTGAGACGGGATTACTCCTCGTCTGTGTTCTCAAACAAGAGGCCCCAGATGATAGGCTCTCTCTCTCTCAATGAGGACAACGAAGACAACGCCGAAAAAAGGCAAACAACGCCGACAAAGCAGACATCGTAAACAACGCCGACAAAACGCAGACAACGCCGAAAAGGCAGACAACGCCGAAAACGCAGACAACGCCGAAACTACTTCCCCGAGACTGAACAGTCTGACAAAATTCTAGGTGGAGTTCACCGCTAGCTAGGTGTTCATGATACTGTCACCACACTCGTCTGTGCTCTGGCGTGTAACTGTTTCCTCTACAGATAGGGCCCTGCTGTCTAGCTACACAAATATACCCCTTATCTAATAGGCCAAACAGATAACCCACTCCTCTAAATATGAGGAGTTTACAGACAAAATAATACCAATTTGTGGGGAGCTCAGAGCGCGAGGTGTTCTTGGTGACGGCTAGCGGCTAACTGACTCTCATGCGCATAACCACTGTCTCTCTACTCTAAGGAAATATTGCTAGATAAAGCTCCCTAATTTCGGCCACCTCTCCCATCTCTCTCTCTCTCTCTCACAGTAGGCTAGTCAAAAACTCTTGTCTTCACAAAATCATTGCTCCGCCCTCAAGCACACGAGGGGACCCAGAAAAGAATGTTCTACAAGATAAGACACCTTGCAACACAAAGAAGAAAGAGGGAAAGTTAGGAAAATTAGTAGAACGAAGAGAAGATAAAACATTTAACAAGCCTCGCCTTAATACGCGCTGGCAACTCATCTCTCTTCCTCTGCCGCCCCGCCTGACTACGTGACCTTGAGATACACTTCCCGCCACAGTAGCTCCTGGCTGGAAAACACGTGGTCTCCACACAAAAAGGCGTAACACACAAACATGTCACGTAGATACTTCTCCAACACTTCCCGTTCTTTCTCGCCACATACTCTGCCTCCCCACTAACACAAAGAATGTAAATCTCTTCCATGTCCAGCCGCACCCAGCTGACACAAAGCACACTCCCACGCACGTGGAAAGCACACACTATCCACAACACCCCGCATGCCTCTCCACTCCTCCTCAGAGAAACTTCAATCTACGTCCACGGGGCCGGACTAAACCTCTCCATTCGACACTACTATCACTGACCGAGCCCGCACAGAGTGTCATAGCCTCAGCGTGGCCTTCTTCCTTACCAGCCTAACATTCTTCCTTCTCGCTCTCAGGGAATCTTCATTCCTCTGTGGGGCTTGACTCCCATCTTCACCAGACGATGTTATGGTGACGGGCGGGGCCCGCAACACGCCCCCCCTTAAAGCAAAAATGTTGTAAGCCTCACAGACTTGCAACATTTTTAAGCAGCAGGAGTGATTCCCGGGGCCGCAACAAGCAGTCGGCCACCATCTTCTCAGCCCTTTCGGCCACGAAACAGGCCATCTCCCTGGCACGGTCCGTGAAAGGAACCTGCCACTCGTACTCTTACCAAGTACACCTTTCCAACGGCCACGTCCTCTCACACGGCCACTGGACTTCATAGACAGGAAGGCAAGAGGAAGCCAAAACTTCTTGCACCCAGGATGTACTTCTTCTTCTCCCGCGGGGTTCGCATCTTCCTTGGGGGCCTGCTCTGGTATTTCGGCAGAAGTGTCAGAGTGTTCTTTAGGGATGGCGTTCAGTTGTTCTTCAATCTGGTCTCGGTCAGAGCCCCAGTCGAAAGACACAGAGCCTCCGCGCTTATTCCTGGGTTTCACCCCGGTGGTAGCCACTTCACTCTGACAGTGAATCTTCTTCTTCTGCACTCCTACCAGGTGCTGCAACCTCTCCCCAAGCAGCACACCGCATTGCCCCCAGTGCTCTGCGGGAACCACCAGTTCCGAGCCCAGAACCTTGGTGATCTCCTCCCCTGGTGCAAAGGTACCATACTTGACCTTCTGGTCATAGTATTTTCTCCTCTTCTTTGGCGCGGCTCCAAGATGGTGCGGAGCTACTTCCAGCGCCTTCATCAGTCCTTCCTGAGTACATAACCCGTTCTTCAGGAATGACTCCGGGCGATCCGAGTGGGGAGCACACCAGGCTTCCCGTACTAAGTCCAACGGACCGCGCACTCGGTGCCCAAACATCAACTGATTCAGGATCCTGGTGGAAGAAGGATCCACAGCGGGAATAGGATACAGGGGTGCAACAGGGGGATTTTGGTTGGGTTTGCCCACCATCTGACAGATGTGACAACTCCTTAGCAACTCTGTAATCTCTCTGGCCATACCAGGCCACCAGAAATTGCCCCGCAGTCGGGCGAGAGTTTTGTGAACCCCTAGGTGTCCAGCCATAGGTCCCTCGTGTGCTAACAGCACCAGGGCCTCCCTCAAATCCTGAGGCACTACAACTTGCAGTACATCACTCCCATCACTCTCCCTCGACCTGCGGTGTAACACTCCCTTCTGCAACAGAAACTCCTCTGCTCCCCTTATCTCCTTTCCTACCTTAGCAAAACAAGGGGCCAATTCTGGGTCCCCTTTCTGTCCCTTGATGAGCAACGCCGGCTCAATACAAGTAAGCTTGGACGGGACCACAGGATCTGTCGGCAGGGGCGGTACCGACACTTCCCTGGTTCTGTCCCGGGGCCTGAGGCGTGGTGTGGACTCATCCACCACTTCCTCATCGGCCAAAATGGGTGGACCCTCCAGGTGGGCCTCACCCGTCAAACAGTCACCAGAAAAGGGAACAGCCTGTTCCCTGTCTCCGATACACTCCGCAGGGGTGGGAGTCTCCAACTCCCCCGCAGAGTTGGAAGTCTCCCCTCCCTCGGAGGTGACCCCCAACAAACTGTCTGACACACCAGGCAGGGGCCCGGACTGAGTACCGAGACCCACAGCCTCACAACCAGGAAAAACCACCGCGTGGGTGCTTCCTCCGAGGTGCCCCGCAGAGTGAGGAATGCCAATACAAGACTCCTCTGTACTCAACACTCCTTCCTCACCTTCGGCGACAACTTCTACCGAGTCAGGTGCTTCTATGGGTGGCTCTGCACTGCGGCAGTCAGCCCCCACACCTTGACTCACTGGAGAGCCCGGCTCTGGCTCATCCAGTTGACAAACACTGCTCTCGTTTGACGGTGACCCTGCTATGTCGCAGTCAGCCCCTAGAGTAGCAGCCGGTTCCACCCGTCTAGCCTGAGACCGGGTGACAACCCCAATAGCCTCCTCCTCACTGCCCTCCAACACCGGTGACCCTGCCTCTTTGCAGTCGGCCCCAGGAGCGGCAGCTTCTTCCTCACCACTGTTCTCCTCTTCTGGTAGCCCTGCTCTGTCGCAGTCGGCCCCAGGAGCAACAGCCTGCATCACCCTCTCGGTCTGCGACCGGGTGACAACAGCAACAGGGTCGGGCACACTCTGCCCCGACACCTCAGAAGCCTCACCTCCCGTAAGGGTGGGCACCCAAACTCTCCCTCCTGCTAGGTCATTCCCTAGCAGGAAATTAACACCTGTCACAGGCAGTTGTTCCGCCACTGCCACTTGAGTCGAAATGGTGATCAGTGGACACGACAGCTTCACCTCAGCCGTCACAAACTTCTCGACAGCGTTGAGGCCCCTACACAACACTGCCTTTGAAGAAGTCACCTTAGTCCCGGTGACATTTCGGCACACGGACTGTTGTGCGCCAGTGTCTCGCAAGACAGTAACAGGATACTCGCTCCCGTCAATTTCGACAGTGCCCCCACACAGAAATGGGCGACACCAGTCCAGCTCCGAGTCAGCTGGAGTCACAGAAGCAACAACAGGGGGGTAAACAGGTGAAACCGCCTGAACCCCCTCCTCACAATCCAACACAGGCCCATCAAAAGCTTTAGCTCCTTCATGAATCTTAGGAGCGACCAGCCTCTCCTCACGAGCCTGGTCAGGTCACACCAGCAAGGCAACTGGTTTCTGGGGTGTCTTGGAGGGGCCCGCTGTCACAAGTTTGGGACATTGAGATCGAAAATGCCCCTTGGCATGGCAGTTATAGCACGTAGGTTGGTTATCGTACTTTGGAGTACTAAAGGTCATCTTTCCTCCTGGCCCTCCTTTTGGCCCTGAAGGGGCAGCGGGGGATTGAGACTTAACGAACCCGCTCTTATTGCCAAAGCCGTGACTGCGGGGAGGAGAACGTGGAGCACCAGAACCAGCACTACCACCGCCCCCTGGCCCTCGTGGTCCTCCCTCCTTAAATCCACCGCCAGCACGAGGCTCCGAACGATGGGCTAACACATGGTCGTCAGTCCAGGTGGCAGCCTCCTTTAGCGTCTTAAAACGCTTCTCCCTGAAGAGAGGCACCAGTTCCTTATCAGCAGCATTAATGAAATGCTCCATCACCAACAACTCCTCCAGGTCGCAGAGAGTATCGACTACCTCACTCATGATCCATCTCTTAAATGCTTGCTCTATATCGCGGGCACATTCGAGGTACGAATCACCAGGTCTTTTCCTTCCACCTCGGAACCTTAGGTGATAAGCTTCGGGCCGCAGCCCGTAAGCCCTCAATATATCAGCCTTGAAGTCCTCATAACTTTCTAAATCTTCAACCGACATATTGTCGTAGGCCTCCAATGCTCTGCCTTTTAGCTTATTGGCCACTAGGCCAACCCATCTTCCTTCTAGCCAACCAAACTCAGCCGCCTTCTTTTCAAACCTCCTAAACCATTCTGCAACCTGCTGCTCGTCAAAGTCAGGAATGAGCTGCAGACTCCTTACCATCTGGCGCTCAACTGAGTTCTCTCCTTCTCCTCCCTTATGAGTTGAGTTGGCCCCAAGTCTAGATCTTTCCCATTCAAATTCTCTATGCTTCTCCATCTCCAACCTTCTAATTTCTAGCTCTTCTCTTCTTGCTTCCCTCCTCTCTTCAGATTCTAATCTTCTCGCTTCTGCTTCTAATTCCAACCTTCTCGCTTCATTCGCAGCTTCTATCTCCATCCTCTTTATTTCTAATTGGAATCTTAATTCCTCTGCCATTCCGACTGACTGGACTGTCAGCAACACTGGCAGCTGGGCTCACTCTCCTTGAACCCATTACGTTCTCACAAGAACTAATACGGCCCATTATATGCTGCAGGGGCTGTTCAGGCACTTCCTGAGCAAAGTTTAATCGTCCTGTAGTACTATGCTCACTAACAGGACTAACGGGCCAATCTTCACCTAGGCATGGCTGTTCACTAACGCCACGTACAGGACTGGCTCGGGCCGAGCCATCCTCAAGGGGAGTAATTACATTACGTTGGTCTTCCATTGTCACAGTGTGTGTGGGCTCACACTACCAACACACTAACACTGCTTTCCTACTCACTGTAATTCTTTAGAATCCTGGCGAGGTCGCCAATTTTGTTACGGTCACACCGTAACGGATACGGTTCTTATGCCCTAGTGCCGGGTGTCCACTTATGAACAACCCAGTCACAACCACGTTACGAGCGTGTACGAACTATAGTGCTTATGTTTATACGTTCTTTTAACCCACCAAAGGACAAGGAAAGTCGACTATCCCGTAGGACTAGTCACTCCGAGGGCCACACGCCGGTGGCTGGACAATAGGCTTTAAACAAGAAGTGCCTGGTTACGGAACCTATGCACTCTTAGCCCCCAAACACAGCACCTACAGCCGTTAAGAGGTCGCCAGTTCTTTTAACCCTCCAAAGAACAAGGAATCTCCCAGTAATAACCACCTTCTCCTCCTTACATTCTAAAGAGACTTACAATGAACACAAGATTACAGTGCCTAGACAAGGAGCTATCGCTCCAACCAGAATACTGCCCAGAAAGTGTCTTTTCACCCACTTCTGGTTGAATAATAACTCTTCTCGACTCTAATAACACCCTGCAAAGTAGCCTCCTGCGAGGGGACTCCGTACAGTGCGTTATATGAGTCGTAATTAATCAACACTGAGACGGGATTACTCCTCGTCTGTGTTCTCAAACAAGAGGCCCCAGATGATAGGCTCTCTCTCTCTCTCTCAATGAGGACAACGAAGACAACGCCGAAAAAAAGCAAACAACGCCGACAAAGCGGACAACGCAGACAACGCCGACAAAACGCAGACAACGCCGAAAACGCAGACAATGCCGAAAACGCAGACAACGCCGAAACTACTTCCCCGAGACTGAACAGTCTGACAAAATTCTAGGTGGAGTTCACCGCTAGCTAGGTGTTAATGATACTGTCACCACACTCGTCTCTGCGCTGGCGTGTAACCGTTTCCTCTACAGATAGGGCCCTGCTGTCTAGCTACACAAATATACCCCTTATCTAATAGGCCAAACAGATAACCCATTCCCTTAAATATGAGGAGGTTACAGACAAAATAATGCCAATTTGTGGGGAGCTCAGAGCGCGAGGTATTCTTGGTGACGGCTACGGGCTAACTGACTCTCATGCGCTCTATACCCACTGTCTCTATACCCTAAGGAAATATTGCCAGATAAAGCTCCCTAATTTCGGCCACCTCTCCAATCTCTCTATCTCTCTCTCTCACAGTAGGATAGTCAAAAACTCTTGTCTTCACAAAATCATTGCTCCGCCCTCAAGCACACGAGGGAAACCAGAAAAGAATGCTCTACAAGATAAGACACCTTGCAACACAAAGAAGAAAGAGGGAAAGTTAGGAAAATTAGGAAAA
>JAXIVD010012013.1:0-10165 GCA_036785275.1 Cancer borealis
ATATATATATATATATAAATATATATATATATATATTTATATATATATATATATATATATATATATATATATATATATATATATATATATATATATGTATATGTATATATATTTAGATATGTCTTAGACTTGTTTTTTCTTTTGTCATCACCTGTGCTGGTGTGCCGGTGTGGTGTTGACCACTTTTGGTGTTGAAGCAAGACTTATCACGCAAGCAAACATGGGTTGCTCCCTTTATGCTCCTTTTGGGCAGAAAATTCACAACTCTGGGACTTGGGTTCGAAACCATTTTCTGTGAAGTGAACACAGCTTGTGCCGTGAAGGGAGATAAAACCCAACTTGTCTCCGCCTGCCCGGGGACTTCAACCCTAAACCTCTTCACTGCTAGGTACTTTATATATATATATATATATATATATATATATATATATATATATATTATATATATATATATATATATATATATATATATATACATATATATATATATATATATATATATATATATATATATATATATATATATATATATATATATATATGTATATACATATATATATATATATATATATATATATATATATATATATATATATATATATATATATATATATATATATATATATATATATATATATGTATATATATATATATATATATATATATATATATATATATATATATATATATATATATATATATAAGGTATAGATACATGCTATAGATAGATAAACAGATAGATGCAAACTCATGAATATAAAAGAAAAGCTGAGAGAAAGAGAAAGAGAAAATAAAAATCCCGTGAGACCACGAAAAATTTTCTCCAATACCAATACAATAACAACCATTCACGTGACCTCAAGGGTGCATTAATATCACGTTAGGGAGTGTGCGTTCAATTCTCACGTCACGGAGCAAGACAGGCAGTCAGGCAGGCAGGGAGGGAGGGAGGCAGGCAAGATGGCAGACAGGCAGACAGGCAGACAGGCAGGCAGGCAGGCAGGCAGGGAGGCAGGCAAGCAGGCAGGCAGGCAGGTAGACAGGCAGACAGACAGGCAGGCAGGCAGGCAAACAGGCAGGCAGGCAGGCAGGCAGGCAGACAGGCAGGCAGGCAGGCAGGCAGGCAGGCAGGGAGGTAGGCAAGCAGGCAGACAGGCAGGCAGGCAGGCAGGCAGGGTTTGTGTGGACGTAACTACTGGTGTTCCATAGAGGCTGAAGCACAGCAGCTGTTCACAAGTGTAGGAGGAACAGCAAGAACAACTGGTCTTGTCATGGGTAGGTAAAGGTTGCACCGCGGCTGTCCAATCATGCGTGGAGGCAAGGGTTGTAATGAAATTGGTGTCTGGAGTACATTGCCTTCCCTGGTGGTGTGTGTGTGTGTGTGTGTGTGTGTGTGTGTGTGTGTGTGTGTGTGTGTGTGTGTGTGTGTGTGTGTGTGTGTGTGTGTGTGTGTGTGTGTGTGTGTGTGTGTGTGTGTGTGTGTGTGTGTGTGTGTGTGTGTGTGTGTGTGTGTGTGTGTGTGTGTGTGTGTGTGTGTGTGTGTGTGTGTGTGTGTGTGTGTGTGTGTGTGTGTGTGTGTGTTTGAAGGAGTGTGGGCCATGCAGGAGATTGGAAGGAAAGGAAGGAAGGAAGAATGAGAATAGGAAGCTCTATGTGTATGTTTCTTAGGGTTTTTTTGTGTTTTATATATGTGTTGTGTATTTATTCTTTTGTGTTTTCTCTTGTGTTACTTTTGTTCTATATTATATGGATGTATTTGATTGATTTGTTTGTTTTTTTAAGTTGTGTCTAAAATTTTTGTTACGTATCAATATTTTATTCTCTTTTTTTTCTGTATTTCTTTTTTAGTTTCTTTATGCTCTCCATTTTCATGTCCTTGTTTTATTTTGTTCTTGTTTCCTTTGGCCTTTCTCTAATTCTTCATTCCTTAACGTATGATTGAAGACAAATGGAAGGATTGAGAGAGTAAGGGAGAGACAGAGAGATAGATAGGTAGATAAAGATAAAAATCAATAATCTTTCAATTAACTTGCTTTGTCATCACTCCGGATAAACTCTCCCTTTCCCTTCCCATTATTTCCTTAAAACAAACCTTTTCTTCCTTAACATATATATCTCTTCTCTTGACATTCATTCCAACATTATAGTCTTTCAAAACTCGTCCCTCCTTCACCCTTCCCTTCTCCCTCCCACCACATGGACAGTCCCGAGCCTTGCAATCGATGTGTTAAAGGCGTGTAGTGACCACCCTCTCAGGCAGCCACAGGGACACTGAGCTCCTGAAGTGTGTAAGGAGGAGGAGGAGCAAGCATCAGCGTGTTGTCTGATGTGCAAATGAGTAAGATGAGTAAAGAGAAAGAGTTTTGAGTAAGCTAATAGAAAAAAACATACGATTTAGTAACTATAAGCAACACAGTTAATTATAGAAAATATTATGGTGCAAAAGATCGTGTTCAAATAGTTATGTAAAAGCGAGGGAAAGGTCAGAAAACGCGAATAAGAATTAAGAAGAAGTGATGCTAAGTAAAAACCAACCGAGGACAAAGAAGAGAATCAAATGGCATTCCCAGAAGAGTGAAACTGGAAGGTCGTTATTGAGGAAATTAAATTACCTTTAAAATCTCTGTCCTCATTTGTGTGGCTCTAAAGCGTCCTCTCTAAACGGCTGTAAAATTAGTATTCGGTAGAGTTTCCTATTAACTTCCATTAGACCTGCAGCTAGAACCCTTTTTCACCGCCCGTCCCCCCCCCCCCCCCACACACACACACACTGATATGAAAGAGTCTTCACCTTCACATTACATTTCTCCTTCTCTTCACCTCTAAACCCAACTTCCATTAACCTCTCCACGTCAATTATCGTCTCCATCTATCACCAACATTTCAATTCCCTCTGATCCTTCCTCCACCACCACCACCACCACCACCACCACCACCACCACCACCACCACCACCACCACCACCACCACCACCACCACCACCACCACCACCACCATCACCACCACCACCTCCTCCTCCTCCTCCTCCTCTTCCTCCCTCAATAACTAATGTCGTTTCTAAAAGGATCAAAATTCAATGGGGAACTTTTCTTGCTATTTTTCATTCGATTTTTAAACTTCAATGAAACTCTGAAATTATAAACTTGCTTGCTGGTGCTCGCTGGGAATTGGTTGGAGTCATGTAATTGTTTCCTGTTTGCTTCAATTTCATGACGTGCTTGTTTTATTTTCTGGACTCATATCAAGGACTCGGTATTCGCATCTTTGCAGTGCCTCTTCCCAGTCAAGAGTAAATAGCATGTGTATGTACCTAGTTCCCTCCTCTAAATTATGAATAAATATACAGTTGTTCTCTCCTCCTTCCATTGTTTGCTCGCATCGAAGTACCATCAACTTTTTTTTTTGTCATGCAGTTACGGAAAAAAAGAGAATAAAAGAATTCAATTAGTTATTAAATACATGGTTTTGAGGCAATAGTTTTAAACGTAACTATTCTGTGGTAACTCAGGGTGAGTCTCAACAGATAACCAAAATACTAAATGAACGCCCGCCAATGCTATATAAAAGAAAATAAGAGAAAAAACGGATATCCATAACAATTTCAGATGGTTGATTCTATACCCATACCAAAGACGAGGATATTTTGCAGAGAGACTGGATCTGGAGACACCGACAGGCTGGTAATACATGATTTACACAACATTCCTTTCCACCCACGCTCTAGCGAGACAAACGGAGGAAAAAGAAAGGGAAGTAATTGATGGTGAAAAGTAAAGTTAGTTAGGAAAGGAGAATAGAGCAGGAAGGACAGGAAATGAAGGTGGAGGAAACTGTGGCCACGGGAAGCCTTTCAGTCTCAAGGTGAACGAAACAGTCTGGTAATGATGCTGAAGAGGAGGTGAAGGTGGATGAAGATTGTGGGTTTGTGTTCAAGGGAAGGACGAGAATCAGCTTCCATTTAGGTTTCGTTATACAAGACAGGTGTGTGTGTGTGTGTGTGTGTGTGTGTGTGTGTGTGTGTGTGTGTGTGTGTGTTGTGTGTGTGTGTGTGTGTGTGTGTGTGTCTGTGTCTGTGTCTGTGTCTGTGTCTGTCTTTGTCTGTGTCTGTATGTGTGTGTCCATAGACCGGAATAGCATGCAGTCTGAGTCAAAGTGAATTAATATCAACATTAAAAAAAATATTCCACCACGAGGCTTAAGTAGAAAAACGAGACACTTTAGAGGATTAAAAAAGGTTATGATGCGGTTGGAATAAAGACTGAAATATAAAAAAAACAATTCTTTGATGCTTTCTTTGATGGGATTGAGTTGAGTAATTGATATAATTTAATGTAGGCGACTGTCTTAAATTTGACTTTGATCCCGAAACCACAGCTGGACCAGAGAAGGGGAGTGGAGGGGAGTGGATGACAGGAGGAGTTATAGGTGGAGTTATAGGTGCTCATTTGGAAGTTTTTTCTCATAGGCTGCTTGATTGGAGAGACGAAGGTATGCAAGGACTTGATTTTGTCCTTACACTCGATTGCTTTGAAGTGTTGTTCATTATAATGTTGATTCAAGAAGTAGATCCTTGCCTTGGTACAGCTTAGGTTAGGTTAGTACAACAGGTGTCTTAGGAACAAGTATTGAGGTCGTGTTCAGATGTGTTGATGAGTCATGCCTAGTATGTTGTTTGTCCCTTTTGTTCCTATAAATGTAATAATAACCTTTCTAGACAATTTAACATACAAACTAAACAAACCTATAAACAGGAATAGATCTCAAAAATATATGAACTTAATATATCTTTTTCTATAAATAAACTTTAGTGTAATCAGTTCAGGTCATCACCAAAGTAGATTTAATTAACATATTGCTTTATAGCATTCAATTTTTTCATGACCTTTGACCTGGGCGTCCTTCAGGCTCACAACAACCCTTCCACGAATTGGTCTGAGGTCATCATCGATCACCTCGGCTTGCCCAACCTGATGGCGGAGGACGTGCCCAGCAAACCTCTCGACTACTTCACCTGCGCCTTCAAGAGGTCCAAGATTGACAGGTGAGTGTCCGGAGCAGTCTCTTCCTTCCTTCCTTCCTTAATTCCTGAGCTTTGGCAGAAATGAATCAGTAAAGTCGTGTGTTTTTTGGAGAAGAGTTGAGTGAGTGAGTGTCTTGCCCCGCATATACACTTGATTCTGAGGCTCATCATTACGTAGGCTTTCATGTCGGTGTGTGGCTCCGAGCATGCCGCGGTGCCCTCAAGCCTTGTATTGTATATATCACTGTAGATATGAAACTCCTGCTTCTTTTCATTCAAGTATTATAAAACCTTCCTCCGCCATTGTGTCGTCTATTATTATTATTTCCTTTTATTTTCAACATTTATCCTCCCATTCTCTGTCTTGTCTTCCTTTACTAAATCTTCGACTTCATCTCAGTATCCTTGAACAACTAACTCGTGCTCTCCTGTCCAAGTTATAGTCTTTGAGAGCTGCTCCTTCTCTCACTTGGTAACAATGTATTAATATATTTCTTCTTTTTTTTAATAATTCCAAGGCCCGTGCTCAGTCCTCCCACAGGCGGCGCGTTGCAAGTGTTCTCCTTTAACGAGGCTCCCGAAGTCAGGCAGCAGAGGCCCACCACTAACCTGTTCTCTTTCTCTCCCTCTCTTTGTCTCCTCCGCTAGAAAATTCATATGCAAGTGAGCACCAGTTTCCTTCCGTTCGGGGACAGACAGTTTCTTTGGTGTGACCAACCCACAGACCGGCGTTCCTCTTCCTAGTCTTTTTTTTTCTTCTTCTTCCTCCTCCTCTTCCTCCTCCTCCTCCTCCTCCTCCTCCTCCTCCTCCTCCTCCTCCTTCTCCTCCTCCTCCTCCTCCTCCTCCTCCTCCTCCTCCTCCTTCTCCTCCTCCTTCTCCTCCTCCTCTTTCTAATCAGTAAGTTTTCAAAAGTTACATCGGACTCCTTTTGTCTCTAAGGTCTTCTCGTCACAATGTTTGCACTGATGAAAGAGAATAAAATATAAAGTTGATCCGAGCAACAGTTCAGCGACCTAACAAAGGAACAGAGACACTCCAAAATTAAACCATTAGTCTTAGAAGCCTGAGATCCACCTTCCACGGCCATGAGGGTGTTGGGTGGAAGAGAGACTTAAGTCACTCATTCCTACCCCCAAAAAATTATTCGCTGGTAAAAAAAATAATTACCACGCGCGTCATGAATCGTTAAATATATGCGTTAATCATCCAAGAAATTGTCTGTCCGTTCATGCATTGGTAGCGTGTGTTAGTGAGAGCCTTGAGCAGCTGGTGACAGGACGTGCACCTCTGCGCATGCCTACAGCTGCCCGTCGCCCTGCATGTCTGCCTGCTCTACGCAGCCACGCAGCAGCTGACTCCTCTTCGTCGTTCTATTCCCCGACCCCATCATCCTCCTCTTCATCTCCCTCCTCACCTTTGTTGTTTTCCTACTCCTCCATTTCTTCCATCTCATTTTCCCTACCCCTTTTTTCCATTTCCTCCTCCTTCTCCTCCTCCTCCTCATGACCACACATACCCGTCACTGCTCCACGGTCATCTTCAAGCTGATGACACGCCGCCTCAGCCTGCCGAAGAAAACCATACAACACTCCACCTACCACCACCACCACCACCACCACCACCACCACCACCACCACCACCACCACCACCACCACCACCACCACCACCACCACCACTACCACCACCACCTCGTACCCTCATCTATACGGACTATTGTTTTCTCCTTTTACTTCACCATGTGCCTTTAACACGCGTCCCCATCCTTCCCGAGCCTCCCAGACCCTCACACGAGCCTCGCCGAAACACTTGTTATTCTCCTCCTCGTTTCCAGCCAAGCAGCGCGATTGGACCACTCTGCGTCTACCTGCCTCTGACCACCTTCCCCCCTTTGGTAGCGTAGTAGAGGTGCGCATGCTTCTAATTAGCACACCTGTAGTCAAGCTGAGGCTGCATGACGTAGTGAGATTCTGTTTGTTTTCTCTTTCATTTTTTTCTATATTTTTTTTTTTACGAACCTTGCATCGGGTCTTACTTTTCACTCTTTGATTCTGGATTTGTTGTTGGAGTGTTTCTTGTTTTAGTGGTGATGGGAAGGGGTAGTAGTGTTACAAAATGTGTTGCAGGGAGGTGTGTTTAGCGTGAGTGTGAGGTGTTGTGTAGCGTGTAGGACTGTGTGTCTATGTGACGATGTTGCTGTGTTCCTCTTCCCTGACACAAGACTTCATCACCGCTGACACTGCTGACACTGCTGACACTGCTGACACTGCTGACACTGCTGACTCTGCTGACCACTCACTATACTCACCTCACAAGCGGAACACAACCTCTACATCCGACACACACACAGTAGGCGGGTGTGTCAGTAATCTTTTCCTATCTCTCCCTCCTTCTCCTCGCCGGCTGGATAACGTCCACCTCAAGACTAACTAATGGTTCCTTACACTTAAGAAGACGAGACTCCCTGTTTCCGCCACTCTCAGCCGCGTGGGTTTGACCATGAAAAGTTATAACCTTGTTTGGCCTCAATATGTCTAGGAACAGAAAATATTGTCCGTTTTTATAATTCTTTTTTGTTTCCCCCACGAGGCACTGCAACTGTGTGATTCTCTAGTGTAGTTCAGAATAGTACGAGAAGGCTATTCATTGGCGGATTGTTGAATGCCTCACCTCCATGGAATGTGTCAAATCAACTTTTGTACTGGAATGAAAGCTTTTATAATCCTGGAATAACTCGAATTACTCTTAAATCAGACGTATTCATTGTAGTATTATTACAATGTGATGCAAAACTACATTAAGGGGAATTAAACCCAACGAAAAAAAAAACTATAAAAGAGAGAGAAAAAAAAGGCAAAGAACGAACCAGATTCTTTTTTATTACTATCTTTTTTTATGCAAGAGACATGAAGGCAGCACTCAGGAAAGATTCGAACGACACACACACACACACACACACACACACACACACACACACACACACACACACACACACACACACACACACACACACACACACACACACACACACACACACACACACACACACACACACACACACACACACACACACACACACACACACACACACACACACACACACACACACACACACACACATGAAAAGACACACACACACACAAAGCACCACCACGACCCGCTTCCGTGCCGCCTAAAAGTCTGCATCAAGGGTAAAGTATACTGTCCCGCTAGGCCTCAGCTGAGTCCCGCTACCCTGGCGCGGGAGCTCGACGGTCACTCTCCTGGTGCTTGGCGGACGAAGTGGAAATTTGCCTCAAGATAAGCTGATTAATTTGAGTCTTCAGCTGTGTGGGTGTTGTGGGGTGTGCAGCGCTGGTGGGAGTTTGAGGGTGAGGGAGGCGCCTTAGAGTGTGTGTAATGCTAGGAAGAAATAAATGGATTAAGTGTAAGAGCGGAGAAAAGTTGGATTGTTATAGTAAATGAAAAAAAAAAAAAAAAAAAAAGGTGATGGAGGCGTCGAGGAAAGTGTGTGATGTTAAGAAGAAATAAATGGATTAATTATAAGAATGGAGGAAAGTCTAATTGTTATAGTTTATGAAAATAAAGTTTATGTTGCATGAAAATAATCTCAGACGTTGTTGTAAATGTAACAGTAATAATAACGATAACAACAAGCAATTACTACGAGGGCGTCCGACCATTAACTTCAGTAATTGAAACTAAACGATGATAGTATATGCTAGAGCCAATTAAAAGTTTTTGTGGAGATGTATCATAGTTTTTGTAAATTACGTTTGATTTGTTCGATGGAGGCAATATAGAAACAAATATGATGTGTGTGTGTGTGTGTGTGTGTGTGTGTGTGTGTGTGTGTGTGTGTGTGTGTGTGTGTGTGTGTGTGTGTGTCTGTGTCTGTGTCTGTGTCTGTGTCTGTATCTGTGTCTGTGTGTGTATGTGTATATGGTTTTTTTTTTTTTTTTTTTTTGTGTGTGTGTGTGTGTGTGTGTGTGTGTGTGTGTGTGTGTGTGTGTGTGTGTGTGTGTGTGTGTGTGTGTGTGTGTGTGTGTGTGTCTGTAAGGAAGTTGTACCCACGGCAAGGCGGAAGTCATGAATGTTTCTGGCTACTTGGCATTGCGCGCGACGAGGCTGTTGACCTTATCCTCGATGCTTCGCTATGCACTGCGGCGAAAACGTGGCGAGGGGCGGTCAGGGGTGTTGTGTTGCGTTGTGTTGCGCTGTGTTAGATTGTATTCTTATTATTGCTGTTGAATTGCGAGATAAAAACGTTCTAACTTTATAACAATGAAATATAATCAGGTTTATAATATTTTTTTCGTGAGATATATTTACATAGAAGAGACTTTAAGCCATTATTCCAATCGTAATCATATCATACATATTCTAAAGGTCTTAAAAAGGGAGACAAGAACCCTATTCATTGTAGGGTACGTCCATCTAGCTAGGCCTATATTCCTTTATGTAAGTCTTCGTGTCGTGTACTGAAAATAACCCTAACACATAAAGCTGGAGAAACGTGAAGGATGGAAGAACGTGGTGCTGCTCGCGTGTCAACTCAATAAAAAGATCAAATATTCAGAGTAATACAAAAAGTAAATGCTCTTAATGTAAATTGGATGATGTAATTCCAGTACAGCTGACGTCAACATCAGCATTGTTTACCTTCAACATAGCTTCTGGATGCAGCTGGAGGAAGGAAGGAAAAGTGGGAAAAAATATATCTAAAAAATTTCTAATAAGCAAATCTAATGACTGAGTGAAATAGTTATGAAATTGTTATTAGCGTTTAGATTAGGAAGCAGACATATATTTAGACATAGCAATACCTAGTTATGGAAAAGCGTAGAGACAGTGTTGTTAGGTTGTTACTGGAATAGAATAACTGGACGTGACAAGAATGCTGCCAAAGTTGCATGTGAATTTGTTTAATTAGATTATGTAATTACTTAAATGCTAATTGTAATAAAAATAATTATAATAAATGAGAAACGTTATGAAAAATTATGAGAGGCTGTAGAAAGTCTAGCTTAGGCCTAAACTCGGAAGAAGAAAAAAGGCATATAATTAAAATATGAAAGATAGAAAACAAATGATCCAGAACCAGTAAAGGAAGATTATAGAAAAATTTATCGGTAAAAAAAATATATT
>JAXIVD010012014.1:0-7500 GCA_036785275.1 Cancer borealis
GAATTTCTCTCTCTCTCTCTCTCACTCCTACTCTCTCTCTCTCTCTCTCATCCTCTCTCTCTCTCTCTCTCTCTCTCTCTCTCTCTCTTCTCTCTCTCTCTCTCTCTCTCTCTCTCGTCTCTCTCTCTCTCTCTCTCTCTCTCTCTCTCTCTCTCTCTCTCTCTCTCTCTCTCTCTCTCTCTCTCTCTCTTTTTTTTTTTTCTCTCTCTCTCTCTCTCTCTCTCTCTCTCTCTCTCTCTCTCTCTCTCTCTCTCTCTCTCTCTCTCTCTCTCTCTCTCTCTCTCTCTCTCTCTCTCTCTCTCTCTCTCTCTCTCTCTCTCTCTCTCTCTCTCTCTCTCAGATATTAGCCCCATTTCTCCTTTTATCTTCTTGTTATCAATTTATCAACAATGTTTCTTCATACACACACTTTGCATTTTTCTAATTATTGTATTTAATATAGTTTTGCTGCTGATCATACCAGTAACCTTCTGTTTGTGTTTGATATTCATGTGTGTGTGTGTGTGTGTGTGTGTGTGTGTGTGTGTGTGTGTGTGTGTGTGTGTGTGTGTGTGTGTGT
Organism: Cancer borealis; assembly: GCA_036785275.1. NCBI lineage: Eukaryota > Metazoa > Arthropoda > Malacostraca > Decapoda > Cancridae > Cancer > Cancer borealis. The sequence continues at coordinate 560 of JAXIVD010012014.1, forward strand.
GTGTGTGTGTGTGTGTGTGTGTGTTTAAATTGTTAATGGTTGATAGTAATAGTGATTTCCAACCTAACCTAACCTAACCTAACCTAACCTAACCTATCTATTTATATATTCATCTATCTATCTGTTTTGTTGAGTTTCATTCCACGATCATAACAAGTTTTCCTTCAAGTTTAAGTCCCATTCTTATGTGCTATAAGTATAAATATAAGTAGAAGTAGAAGTAGAAGTAGAAGTTCAATAAATACTAACATTGCTACACACTATTCTTAGGTTCGTGTGAGATATATTGGGTTACATTCCCTTCGTGTTGGCAAGAGTCGCTGTTTAGACGGACATTCACAAACACCTATTTTTGTTACTGTGTCGCCTTGCACCTGCTCAATGTCTGCTTCGACTTGTTTTGTTTTGTTTTTCGTGTATGAATAAAAAAAAAAATCTTACCCCCATATAAATCGGTCACGTTTGGTTGTGAATTCAAGGTCAGTAATACAGGTTTAGGATAACTTGTTCTATTACTTATATTAATGGTGTACTGGGTTTTATCACGAGGAATGTAAGTAATTGATCAGCAGATGTAATACTAACACTTTACTTAGCGTTAGTTAGGCATCATTTAAATTATATTAAAAGTGTACTGGGTTATATCACGAGGAGCGTAAGTATTGGATCAGTAGATGTAATACTAACACTTTACTTAGCGTTAGTTAGGCCTCATTTAGATTATGGTGTGTAGTTCTGGTCTTCGTACTATAGGATGGATATTGATAATTTAGAAGCAGTACAAAGAAGGATAATTAAAATGATTCAGGGGATAAGGATTTCAACTTACAAGGATAGATTTAAACCCTTCAATCTACACTCTTTAGAAAGACGTAGGGTAAAGGGAGGTCTGATACAAGTGTTTCAATGAGTTGTAGTAGTAATAGTAGTAGTAGTAGTAGTAGTAGTAGTAGTAGTAGTAGTAGTAGTAGTAGTAGTAGTAGTAGGAGTAGTAGTAGTAGTAGTAGTAGTAGTAGTAGTAGTAGTAGTAGTAGTAGTAGTAGTAGTAGTGGTAGTAGTAATAGTAGTGGTAGTAGTAGTCAACATGTTGACGCCTTGACTGCCTGCCGCCTTATCCCCCTTGACAAGAAGCCAGGGTGCAGGCCCATCGGTATTGGGGAAGTTCTCCGCTGGATTATAGGGAAGTGCATCATGGCGGTGGTCAAGGAGGATGTAAGAAGAGCGGCAGAGAGCCTACAGGTGTGTGCAGGACAGCAGGCAGGCGGGGAAGCGGCCATCCACGCCATGAGGAAGATTTTTGGCCAGGATGAATGTGAAGCGATGCTGTTAGTGGACGCCAAAAATGCATTTAACACTATAAACAGAAAGACAATGCTTCACAACATTCGAGTGAAATGTCCATCACTTGCGACATATGTTGAGAACACATACAGTTGTCGTGACCATAATTATGTGATATGTGAAGGTGGAAGATACATGTGGAATAGTAACCACTTGGCTTGGAACCACGTGGTAAGGAAATGTAAAGATTGGAGAGGAAATCAAATACAAACTAAGATTATGGGTCAGTCAGTGGCGAGATCAAAACAACAGGTGTTCCATATCAGAACGCCAGGTAAACACGCAGATAATCCATATACAGGAAATTAAATGTACAAGGGAATATGGTCTAGATATCAGCATTCAGACTAGATAGTGAGATAAAAGGGAAGATATATATGTTAAGTAGGAAACAGAAGCTCAAATGTTGTTACACACATAGCCCTACAAATGTAATGTTTACTTATGACCAGAGGGCAAAAGACAAACGTAATGCTTACTTATGACCAGAGAGTCAGATAAATGGGAAGATAAATTTTGTGAGACGGAAGTGATTTTATGAGACGAGAGTTCAAATGTTGTCCACACAGAGGGAAAACAAGCCTAAGGATTAGCCTAACAACAATGTCATAGCCGTCACTGATGTACTATTCATTTCCGAGTATTGTAAACCTAACAATTAGCCTTAAACCAATATAGGAACTTCCCCAAATGCTGTGTCCGTAGAGAATTGGTAACTGTCTAGATTTTGGAAATAAAAGAGGCTTACTCGCTTAGAGAAGCAGCATTCACTCAGACTTCTACTCAGGAAGTAATCAACTCAGCTCAGAATGGAACTGTTGAGATATTGGGGTAAGTGGAAACTTGTTCTAATGCAGTCTTGAAAGCAGCTGTAGGATGTTAGTGTAAGGATATTTTATGTAGGATTTGTGATTTATAAAGTATTGCTCCGTGATTATTTTATTAAGTGTTGCTCCATAATTATGAATATTTTTATATGCTCCTAGAAGAATTACTTATGTGCTGATTATATATGTGTCAAAGCAAGAAGAAAGAATTATGTTATTATATGACAGAAAGAGTTGATGTTAGTATATGACAGAAGGAGCAAAGGAAGATTATTTGTTAATTAAAGTTATAGAAAACGGAAAGATTTTTTAATGAAAATCATTTTAGAAATTAGTGTTCTGTATCCCGTGACCAAAGTATAAGTTGATTAACAGAACACGAAAACGTTGCAATAACAAGCGACGAAACAGTGATCCTTCAGATTTGTACATAAGTGATAATAGCAATAGTAGTGTTAAGGTTAAGGTTTTGAAATCCATGGAGGGAACAACACAAGGTGACCCAGTGGCCATGGCAATGTATGCTCTGGGCTTATCAGTGCTTCAAGATGTGATTGCACATGAAAAAACACATGTGAAGCAAGTGGCATACGCGGATGACCTATCAGGGGCAGGGAAAATTGCAGACTTGAAGGAGTGGTGGAACCTTGTAAATGACAATGGCCCTAGGATAGGATACACACCCAACGCCACCAAGTCCGTCCTTATTGTTAAACCCGAACATTATAACACTGCGATGGAACAGTTCAATGGCAGTGGGGTCATTGTGACAAAGGACGGACAGCGACATTTGGGTGCAGTAATTGGAACAGGGGAGTTCAAGGAGAAGTATGTTGGGGAGAAAGTGTCGGAGTGGGTGAAAGAGGTGGAAGTCCTGTCTGACATGGCCAGGACAGAACCACACGCAGCCTACTCAGCATTCACGCATGGCCTACAACACCCATGGAGCTTTGTCATGCGCACCATCCCAGGCATCAGCCATCTCCTCAGACCGCTGGAAAACTTCATCAGGAACACCTTCCTACCAGCACTGCTGAGATCCCACAACCTGGGGGATGACGAGAGGACATTGCTGATACTTCCACCAAGACTGGGTGGGATGGGGATCACATCCCCAGAGACACTGGCCGATGAAGAGAATATAAACTCCATCAATCTCACCAGATCCCTCACTGAAAAAATCATAGCACAAGACGCACATGGTGAAACAGACCAGAAGGCGATCTTGGAGCTAAGAAAAAACATCACAAGAAACAGGCAAAGAGCATAAGGGGAAATGTTGGAACATCTAAAATACATCCTGCCAGCGGATACCGTGAGGAAAATTCACAGAAAACGGGAGCTTCCAACAGGCTAACATGCCTGCCTATCAGAGCAAAAGGCTTCAGCCTCAACAAACAAGAATTTGTAGATGCCATTGCTCTGAGGTATGGCTGGCCAGTGGAGGGAATTCCCAACACCTGTGCATGTGGATCCCCGAACGACGTCAACCACACCATGACCTGTAAAAAGGGGGGATTCGTGTGCATCAGGCACGACGAGGTGAAGGATGTGACGGCCAGCATGCTCAGGAAGGTGTGCCGCGACGTCTCCACTGAACCAACTCTTCTTCCCCTGGAAGGTGAACACATGCGGTACAGGACGGCCAACACCGCCAACGAGGCCCGGGTGGACATAAGTGCTCGTGGATTCTGGACCAGAGGACAGAGAGCCTTCATGGACATCAGAATCTTCGATCCTATGGCCGCCTGCCACCGAGAGCTCTCCCTGGAAACTGCCCACCAGAGGAATGAGCAGGAGAAAATCAGGGCATATGGGGAAAGGATTCTGCATGTTGATCAGGGCAGCTTCACGCCCTTGGTCTTCATCACGTCCTGCGGGATGGGCTCCAAGGCCAAGTGCTTCTATTCAAGACTAGCAGATATAACCGCAGAAAAGAAGCACCAGCCAAGGAGCCACGTTGTCGCCTGGATGAGATGCCGTCTCTCTTTCTCCCTGCTCAGGTCTGCCCTCCTTTGTCTCAGGGGTACTCGATATTCTGCCCCCACAGCCACCGATACAGCTGGCCTGGACTACCAGACCACTGTAGTGGAGAGTGGCATAAGAGTGTAGACAACATAGTTATATAGATATGCAAATAAGTATTGTATTTAAGTAAATAGTAGATAAGTAGTAGTAATATGGTTGGATGCCACAGTCAGTGGCGACCAGAGTTGGGGCCACTGACCTCCAATTCGTGGAGCCCTCGTCTATTTAATAAATAAACATGGGGTGGAGGTATCTGTAGTAGTAGTAGTAGTAGTAGTAGTAGTAGTAGTAGTAGTAGTAGTAGTGGTAATAGTAGTAGTAGTAGTAGTAGTAGTAGTAGTAGTAGTAGTAGTAGTAGTAGTAGTAGTAGTAGTAGTAGTAATAGTAATAGTAGTAGTAGTAGTAGTAGTAGTAGTAGTAGTAGTGGTGGTAGTAGTAATAGTAGTAGTAGTAGTAGTAGTAGTAGTAGTAGTAGTAGTAGTAATAGTAGTAGTAGTAGTAGTAGTAGTAGTAGTAGTAGTAGTAGTAGTAGTAGTAATAGTAATAGTAGTAGTAGTAGTAGTAGTAGTAGTAGTAGTAGTAGTAGTAGTAGTAGTAGTAGTAGTAGTGGTAGTAGTAGTAGTAGTAGTAGTAGTAGTAGTAGTAGTAGTAGTAGTAGTAGTAGTAATAATAGTAATAGTAGTAGTAGTAGTAGTAGTAGTAGTAGTAGTAGTAGTAATAGTAATAGTAATAGTAGTAGTAGTAGTAGTAGTCAAGACCGAAACACAAAAGGATAAAGCCCGTAACTTTGCCGACAGGATGCGGCAAGGCAACGTATCCTCGGCGCTGCGGACACTCACCGACAAGGAGTCTGGTGGTGTGCTGCCGCTCAGCAGGGACATCATCGACCAGCTGAAGAAGAAGCATCCTCCACCCAGCGAATCTGAGGGACTCCGACTGCACGGACGTCACACACCACCAAACGAAGTTATCTTCGACATGATAACCGCGGAGATGGTGTGGAAGAAATCCCTCCAGACCCACGGCAGTGCTGGTCCCTCAGGTCTGGATGCAAAAGGATGGCGCCGCCTATTGAGCAGCTCCATCTGTGGCAGTGGCGCTAGTGATCTCTGTAGTGCCCTAGCAGCACTAGCGAGGAAGCTTGCCACCACCACCTGTCACCATATCGACGCCCTCACTGCCTGCCGCCTTATTCCTCTGGATAAAAAGCCAGGATGCAGGCCCATTGGCATCGGCGAAGTCCTCCGTCGCATCGTGGGTAAATGCATCATGGCAGTTGTCAAGGAGGATGTAAGGAAGGCGGCTGGGAACCTGCAAGTGTGCGCAGGACACCAGGCAGGGGGGGAAGCAGCCATCCACGCCATGAGGGAGATCTACGCGGGAAAGGATTGTGAAGCGGTACTGTTAGTGGACGCATCAAATGCGTTTAATTCCATTAACAGAAAGACAATGCTTCACAATATTAAAATCAAATGTCCCTCTCTAGCTACATACGTAGGAAACATGTATGGTGAACCATGTGACTTGTTTGTAAATAGTAGTAGTAATAATTGTTTTAAGGTGCTCAAGTCAATGGAGGGGACAACACAAGGTGACCCAGTGGCCATGGCTATGTACGCAATAGGTCTCTCAGTGCTTCAGGATGTGATTGCGTTTGAAAACACCAAGGTGAAGCAAGTGGCATATGCCGACGACCTTTCGGGGGCCGGCACAATCTCAGACCTGAAAAGTTGGTGGGGATTGATAAAGGACAATGGACCCACCATAGGATACACACCCAATGCAGCTAAGTCCGTCCTTATTGTGAAATCCGAACTTTATGACCACGCTCTGGATATTTTCGGTGGTAGCGGGGTAATAATAACAAAGGACGGGCAGCGGCACTTGGGTGCTGTTATAGGAACAGAGGAGTTCAAGAAGGAGTTTGTAGGAGAAAAAGTGCTCGAGTGGGTGAGGGAGGTAGAAATCCTATCTGATATAGCTAGGACGGAGCCTCACGCAGCTTACTCTGCCTACACGCATGGCCTACAACATCGGTGGAATTACGTCATGCGCACCATCCCAGGCATCAGCCCTCTCCTCAGACCGCTGGAAAACGCTATAAGGAACACCCTCCTTCCAGCGTTACTGAGGTCTCCAGCACTGGGGGATGACGAGAGGGCCCTGCTCGAACTTCCACCAAGACTGGGCGGGATGGGGATCACCTCTCCTGAGAGGTTGGCAACTAGGGAGCACCTCAACTCCATCAACCTAGCCAGGTCCCTCACAGTAAAGATAGTTGCTCAGGACGCACACGGGGAAATAGACCAAAATGCGATCGCTGAGCAAAGGAAGCAAATTTCCCTAGACAGGCAACAAGAGCAGAAGACCAGCCTTGAATGCCTGAAGACCATCGTGCCTGCCGCGACTGTGCGAAAAATCCATATTGCACAAGAGACGGGAGCGTCTAACTGGCTAACGTCACTGCCAATCAGAGCAAGAGGCTTCAACCTCAACAAACAAGAATTTGTCGACGCCGTTGCTCTGAGGTATGGCTGGCCAGTTGAAGGACTCCCCAACATCTGTGCATGTGGTTCCCCCAACAACATCGACCACACCATGACCTGCAAGAAGGGGGGATTCGTGTGCATCAGGCACGACGAGGTGAGGGACCTGACAGCCAACATGCTCAGGGAGGTGTGCCATGACGTCGCCACCGAGCCGACTCTTCTGCCACTTGGAGGAGAAAACCTGCGGTTGAGGTCG
>JAXIVD010012016.1:0-2500 GCA_036785275.1 Cancer borealis
TATATATATGTATATATATATATATATATATATATATATATATAAGTATATATATATAATATATATATATATATATATATATATATATATATATATATATATATTTATATTCACAAGTTCCTTTCCTATCTAATATCTATCTATCTATCTATCTATCTATCAGAGAGAGAGAGAGAGAGAGAGAGAGAGAGAGAGAGAGAGAGAGAGAGAGAGAGAGAGAGAGAGAAGAGAGAGAGAGACGGAGAGACGGAGAAAGGCCTCGCTGCGACTCCTGTTTCCGCTTCGGACACACACAAGAGGTGTGGTACAGTCGTGCTGCTGATCAACGCCAGGAAATGCGTTGACAGAGGGCTTGGCAAGGCAACCAACTTCCCACCCTCAACAGCCTTTTCAAAACCCCCTCCGGCCTCCAAGTTGGCAACCACAGTCCAGTGAACACTTCAACTGGAACACCCTCTCGTGGCAGGGCAGGCAATAACACGCCTCGCCCGGCCGTTGCACCTCAAAGAAACAGGCGTCCCAGCCACCGCCTCATTGTGGTGTCGGCCAACGTGAGAGGGCTACGTACAAACATTGGTGACCTCTCACACAATTTAGTCATGCGACATCGTGCTGATGTTGTTGCTGTGACGGAAATGTGGCTCACTGGTGATGTGGAGCCTACGTTCGGAAAAATTCCTGGATATTCACACTGGGTAAGGAAGGACCGCGAAAATAGAGCAGGTTGAGGTATGGCTGCCTGCTTTAAAGACGGCCTTCAAACACAGGAATTAGACGTAGCGCTTCCCCACCAAATGGAAGCTCTTTTCTTCAGGGTGGTACTGACAGACAACAGCGGTCTCCTCCTCTGTGTCATGTACCGCCCCCCCAGACAAGGACGGTCTCCTCTGGATTTCCTGACGGAGGAGCTGACTCCCTGCTCCTACAACACCAGTGTTCCCAGGTGATGGTAGTGGGAGACCTAAACTTCCACCTGGAGCAGGAAGCCTTCGACAACCTTCTGACGGTGCAAGGTCTTGCAAACCACGTGACCTTACCTACTCATGAGCGGGGAGGGATACTGGACCCTGTGCTATCAGACCTTCCCGAAACCAGCATCCAGTGCAAACAGCTTGGGCCAGTGGGCAGCTCGGACCATTACACCGTACTGGCTCAGGTCGAGCTGAACACGACGAGTGAAGACGCCGTCTCGCGCACAATCTGGCTTTGGGATAGGGCTGACTGGCCGTCCATGAGACAAGTCATGGAGGACAAAGACTGGGAAGCCCTCCTGAAGGAAAACACTGAGGCCAAGGCACGCGCTCTTACCACCAAGCTCCTTGCCCTCCAGCAGCAGCATGTCCCCAGCCGAGTGTACCTCACCAGGCCTGGTGATCCCGCCTGGTTCGGCTTTAGATGCAGGGTTGCTGCCGAGGCCAAGCATGCCGCTTGGCTTAGGTACAAGCGTCATCCGACTGACCGGAACAAAACTCTACACCGGGAAGCCTGCAAGCGGATGACAGCTACCTGCAGATGGGCGAGGAGACAACAAAATGAGGACATGAAGAGGAAGCTTTGCGGCCCAGGAGTTGGTAACAAGACCTGGTGGAGTCTGATTAAGGAGAGACAGGGAACTAACCACCGTGATGCTGTCCCTCCTCTCACCAGGCCAGACGGATCCACTGCCACAGACAGTGGAGACAAGGCTTCTCTCCTGTCCGAGGTCTTCAGCGCTAAGATGAAGGTCGGTGATCCAGAACGACCTGCACCAACACTGCCCCAAGAAACCGACTACACTGTCACATGTGTACCGGTGACGGCAAGGCAGGTTGAGAGGCTACTCTGTGCAGTGGACGTGGGAAAAGCCACTGGTCTGGACGACGTCAGTCACCGTGTCCTCAAACACTGCGCTAAGGAGCTGTCAGGTCCTCTCGCCACCGTCTTCAAGTCTTGCCTGAGGTAAAGCAAGTGGCCCTCAATATGGAAGAAGTCGCGTGTGGTTCCGGTCCACAAAAAAGGCTCGAGGTCTGTACCCACCAACTACAGGCCTATATCTCCCTGCTCTCCGTGGTGGGGAAGGTGCTGGAGCAAATTGTGGATGGAGCCATCTGTCAGCATCTGAGTGAGAACCACCTGCTCTCAGACAAACAGTTTGGCTTCAGGCCCGGCCGGTCCAACGCTGATCTCCTACTCCTCCTCTCCAAGGAATGGCAAGACGCTCTGGATGAAGATCTGGATTCCATTGTGGTGGCCCTGGACATTGCTGGAGCCTTTGATAGGATCTGGCACGCGGGGCTTATTGAAAAGCTTCGTGCAAAGGGTATCCAGGGTGACCTCCTGATGTGGCTCGATGATTACCTTCAGGGGAGGACTCTCCAGGTGGTAATCAACGGGCAGTCATCAGGACCTTCTCCAGTAGAGGTCTCAGTTCCACAGGGTTCAGTGCTGGGCCCAATCCTGTGGAACATCTACATCGATGACCTCCTCAAGCAGATAACAACAGTGGTAGCATATGCTGATG
>JAXIVD010012016.1:5000-7500 GCA_036785275.1 Cancer borealis
TTGTTTACAATTATTTTCATCAAATTAAAGTAAGAAATAAGATGTTTGTATATTGCACAAAAATATGTAAGTCAAAGAAAATTTAGACACTGAAGACAGATCCAGTTTCGAACACAAAACATCACTGGCCCTCGCCATGCCGCTCCTGCTCGGCCTCTCAGCCCCTCCGGACCACGGCCTCCTATTATGAACGACTACACGAAGCAGTCTTCACAGCGATCAACACCAAGCTCCACCATATTCCTCTCCAAGTATGGGAGAGGATGAAAGTCTAAGGATGGGAAGAGTTCCTGGTTCTCCAAGAACTTAAGTGATGTAGCCCCAGACAGGGTCCATTCTTGGTTCCCAAGGACCCTCCGTGCACTTTCAAGGAACCCCAATCTCGAGCCCTGACACAGATAATGTAATACAGAACACCAAACTTGACTTGTAAATGTATTCATAACCATAAGTAAATACTAATACCCAACAACACCCACTTACCAACAAACCAAAAAAACCCAAGGGACAATAAATATAATTCAACAGTCTTTGTCTTGCAAGTATTCTGCTGTTTTTCTCAAAAATTTTCAGAACTGCAAAACGTACCAGAATGGACTGTGGCCCAACATTTTTCTACCGAACTTTACTTCAAGATATTCCACAACGACACCAGAGCAAGAACCTGGATAGAAGTCTAAGGATGGGAAAAGTTTCTGGTTCTCCAAGAACTAAAGTGATGGAGCCCCAGACAGGATCCATTCTTGGTTTCCAAGGACCCTCCGTTCACTTTAAAGGAACCCCAATCCCGAGCCCCGACACAGGTAATGTAATACAGAACACTAAACTTGACTTGTAAATATGTTCTCATAACCATAAATAAATACTAATACCCAACAACCCTCACTAACCAACTAACCAAAACAAACCAAGGGACATTAATATCATTCAACATTCTTTGTCCTGCAAGTATTCTGCTGTTTTTCTTAATTTATTTCAGAACTGCAACACATACCAAAATGGACTGTGGCCCATTTTTCGACAGAACTCTACTTCAAGATACTCTACAACATCCCCAGCAAGATTCTTGACCAATAGAAAACACAAACAAACACACTACACTAACTCCACTATGTAACAAATACACGATTAGGAAAATATATTGTTATTACTTATTATTGCAATAAGACACTTCACTACAGAACCAGCAAGATCCTGGACCATAACAAAATACAAACACATCACAATAATCACTCCACTATGTAACAAATACACGATGAGGGAATATTATTGTTGTCATTGTAACTGTCATTGATGAAAATCAGAATCCCATTAGGTGGTTTTTTCCGCCGGGACAACCCGGTTTTCCACCAAAAACAGAAATAAAAAGCAAAACATAACAAACAAACATATTTGTACACTGAAAATGACAACCATCCAGGTTGGTGTTTTTTCTGATACTTCCGTTTTCCAAACTTTTTTTTTTTTTTCATGGACACGAAACACGTGTAAGAATTAAAAAATTACCTTTTATAGTCAAAATTTTTTGTTTTAATGTACATTAGGAACACACATAATACTTATATTGGCATAAATTAATTATTTTTATTCACACAACGAATATTTTACTATCCACAGCTCTATTCGAGCATCCTTACAATAGCTAACCGTTTTTGAACTCCCTCTCTTTGCTGAGTCTGGGATGACTCAGTTGTTGCATCACTAACTTGCACAGTCGTGTTAGTTACCCCTTCCCTTTCCAAACACAATGTATCTTCAGGGTCATGCAATGCTATATTATGAAGAACACAACAAGCTCTTACAATTTTGGAAATCCTTTCTATATCTGCATCAATATATTTCAATCGCCTGAATCTTCCCTTCAAAAATCCAAAAGCATTTTCTATAATAACCCTGGCTTTAGACAGTTTTTTATTAAATTTCAACTGACCATTAGACAAATTTCCATTATTCTTAAAAGGAACCATCAAATGCTTGCTTAGAGAAAAAGCAGAATCTCCAACAATATGGTAATTTGGTGAAGGAAAGTACCTGATGTCAGAGTTTTCCATTTTGGTGTATAATGAACATGACTTAAAAACTCTGCTATCATGCGCAGACCCTGGGAAACCAGTCTGAATGAAAGAAATTTATTTTATCAGCGGTACAGACAGCCATTAAATTAATACTGTGTCCCTGGTTTCTGTCAATATAATCTGCCTGTGTTTCACTAGGAGCCTTAATATGGATGTGGCATCCATCCACAGCTCCTATCACTCCAGGAATTCCTCCCAAAGATTGAAATTCATGGCTCATTTGTGGTATTTTCTCAGGTGCTGGCCACACAATTACTTCCTGTCCAGCTCTACACAAAACATCTATTAATCTTTGCATACATTCATGGACTGTTGTCATAGAAACTCCAAATAACTCTGAAATCTCACGGTATGTTGACTGTGTTCCTAGATACCACAAGGTGAGATAAAGTGCTTTCCTTGGACCCAGGAAAAGGATGGTACCA
>JAXIVD010012017.1:0-5000 GCA_036785275.1 Cancer borealis
GTGAGCTACAGTCATCATCATCATCATCATCATCATCATCATCATCACCAAGTAAGGTTAGGAACGCAGTGGTGAGGCTGACTCTTCATTTTTTTGTACGTGCTCATTTTTTCTCATCCCATTAAGAACAAGGTCAACGAGGGGAAATAATATATTAAAAAACACTTTCTGTCCGGCAATGAACTTATTCTTAAAGTGTTTAGATGATTTACATACTTAATGAGTCCTTCCACACGCACACAAGGCGACTCTGTGTGTGTGTGTGTGTGTGTGTGTGTGTGTGTGTGTGTGTGTGTGTGTGTGTGTGTGTGTGTGTGTGGTGAAAAGGCTGAGTGAGCTTGGACGTGCATGCATATATGTATTTATTCATTTTAATGTGTGTGTGCGCGTGTGTGTGTGTGTGTGTGTGTGCGTCTCCGTGCGGTCAAAACAAAAGTCCCCTGTGTGCGTGTGTGTGTGTATCTAGACAGAGTGCTGCCCGGCGCCTGTCAACCTTTTATTATTCATCCAGTAAATAAATTCCATGGCGAGGGGCGCGCTGCGTTACATACATGCAGAGGTGTATGCATATTCATGGGCGTGACGGTGGGGCGGGCGTGTGAGCTGAGAACTGAGCGTGTCCATTGCCAGGGTGGGCTGAGTGGGTGGGTGTGTGGGTGTGAGGCGGTGGGCGGGTGGGCGGGACAGTCAGTCATCCCTTTCATATATCCAGCCATCCAGTAAGTTTCCCTATGAGCCAGGTGGAGTAAGTCACTAAATCAGCCACCAGGTGTCAGCACTAGTCAGCCTACTTAACCAGATGTTGCATAGGCCAGGTGGCTCTTCGTCAGTCAGTCTAAGTCAGTGAGTCAGTCAGTGAGTCAGTCAGTCAGCAGTCGATATGGTGGATGAAGTGACAGAGGAAATAACTTTGTAACAATAAGTCATAAATGTTCCCTTCCACCACCACCATGACCGTCACCACTACCACCACCACTACTACTACCACCACCACCACCACCATGACCACTACTACCACCACCATCACCGCTGCCACTGCCACTGCGGTTGGACAATAAGGGAGGGAGGAGGGAAGAGTGAGGAGGGAGGAGGGAAGAGTGAGGAGGGAGGAGGGAGGAGGGAGGGAAAGGGGTCAAGCTGAAGGTAAGCAGGATCGAGTTTATAGTCCAAGACGAACGTGACCAAAGGGAGATTCAGAGGCTTCTAGGAGGAAAGAGGGAGGGAGAGGGAGGGAGGAGAGAAAAAGGGGGATGGAGGAAAGGGAGATAGGAAAGATGCAAATCCAGCTGCCAACTGTCTGAGTGTGTGTGTGTGTGTGTGTGTGTGTGTGTGTGTGTGTGTGTGTGTGTGTGTGTGTGTGTGTGTGTGTGTGTGTGTGCGCGCGCGTGCGTGTGCGTATGTTTCAGGTGAGTCACACAGGTAAGACTGACTCCACACCTTTACACAAATAGCCACCGAGGTTCAGTGACAGTCGTGTCAACACATCACGCCACAAATACCTTTTCGCAACTCTCAAAACTTTCCCTTCGCATACGCACGCACACACACATACACACACACTCCTTGCACGAACAAACATCATAATCGGATCATCTAAACCATCACACCAAAATCATTCTTCTATTCCTCCTCTTCTTACTACTACTACTAAAGAGAGAAAAAATAAGCTGCCTTCACTTTCTTCCCCTCCCCCCCTCCCCCTTCCCCCATTCACACACTTACAAAGCAGAGTTTATAAGGTCAACCCCAAAGCTGCATTTACTCTGAGAAGTCCCTTTTACTTTTCTTTGGGGGCTGTAGGAATCGTATTGGTTGCTTTCTTTAACCTTTCCCATACCCTCCCTCCCTCCCTCCCTAGCCTCCTTGCCTTCCAGCCTAACCCCGTCCATCTCCACACACACACACATACACGCACATATCCTAGTCTGGACACGGAAGCCCCACTGACCTACGAGTATCTACACTTTGTAACTTGCTTGTAAAGTGTACCAATCACACACAAACACACACACACACACACACACACCCCTGCCTAGTGCCGCCGCGGGTGTAAAGTAACAGTAAAACATGGAGAGGCAAGACCTACCTAACCTACAAGCGAACCATTAAGAATGTAGGACGCGAAGGAGGGAAGGATGGAGTGTGTGTGTGTGTGTGTGTGTGTGTGTGTGTGTGTGTGTGTGTGTGTGTGTGTGTGTGTGTGTGTGTGTGTGTGTGAATTATTAGTGTGTACCATGTCTAGTTAACCTTGTTTTGGCCTTGAAGGAGATGCAACAGCGATGAGGAGGAGGAAAAGGAGGAAGAATAGCAACGTAGAGGAAAAGAAAGGGAAGAAAGAGAGAGAGAGAGAGAGAGAGAGAGAGAGAGAGAGAGAGAGAGAGAGAGAGAGGAGAGAGAGAGAGAGAGAGAGAGGTAATAAAGATAGGACCTAAGATAATGATAAGAGGACAGTCACGACGGTTGCCTGAAGACATCAAGGCACCTGTTGGGATATTAACCTTGCGAAAAAAAAAGAAGAAAAAAATAATCGTAAAAATAATACTTGTTGATCTTCCTCAAAACACGTGACGAAGATAAAAAAAAAAAATAAATAAATAAATAAATAAAAATGAAACTCGACGTGTTAAGCAGAAATATGATAAAAAAAAAAAAAAATAGATATAATAGAAAAAAATATAATAATTTCGTGAAAGTATAATAATGTTTTAGAAATGATAGAAGAGAAACTAAGGAGAAAATAGAACAACAGCTGGATAAATGGCTGTCTGTCTGTCTGTCTGTTCATCTGTCTGTCAATATTAGTGGTTTGTGAAGCTTAACAGAAAAAATAAACACAACAAAAATAAATAATAAAAATAAAAATAAGTTCTGCATAAATCACAACACATACAAAGAATAAGTTTGAGGAAAATAAGAAAAATATGATAAATAGAATTTGAGGAAAATAAGAAAAATATGATAAATAAATAGAGTTGACAATAAACAAAATAAAGAATAAATGTTATCTTAGTGCAAACATCACTGTCTTTATATTGGTGTCATATCCTCCTCCTCCTCTTCTTCTGTCTCCTACTAACATTCTTCCTCCTCTGTCTCTTCAGTCTTTTATGGCCTTCTTTTCTACCATCTCCGTGTCTCTCATACTAATACTAATACTCTCTCTCTCTCTCTCTCTTTCATCCCACTCAGAGATATCCTTGAATCGCCAACAACTATCGTCAAGGTTGTCTCGCTAAACGCACACACACACACATACACACACACACACACACACACACACACACACACACACAATCCACCTGCAGCAAGCGTGTCACCTGCCCATCACTCGTCCCCTTTATGGATCAATTAACACCTCCACCTTTGGGCACACCTGTTGTGTTAGGAGGGGGATGAGGGGGGGTGAGGGAGGGAAGAGGGGAAGGGCAAAGTAAGGAACAGTGTATAATAGGGAATGGGGAAGGGAAGAGGAAAGGGGAAAGGGAAGGGGAAGGGAAGGAGAGAAAGGGGAGAAGACATAACCCCTTTCTCTAATTTCCCTTAAAAATTAAAGACAGGTTGTTATGTTTTAAGTATCCATTTAATTTTAGTGGGAGGAGGAGGAGGAGGAGGGAGGAGGAGGAGGAGGAGGAGGAGGAGGAGGAGGAGGAGGAGGAGGAGGAGTTGGCTAGACTGCAAGGGGCTTAGAGTATGGAGGGGGAGTGTTTGTTTGTGGAGGAGGGAGTTGGGGGTTTCCTTCCCCTCCCCACACACCTTCCTCCTCCTCCTCTTCCCCTCTAATTGTCACCTCTACCTCTACCTCCTCCTCCCCCTCCTCCTCCTCCTCCTCCTCCTTCTTCTCCTCAAATAGCTTATCTCATTCCAGGTAACGTAACACACACACACACACACACACACACACACACACACACACACACACACACACACACACACACACACACACACACACATTTAATAGTAAGGAATGAGAGAATGGAAAAGTAAATGAACAAGGTACTCTCTCTCTCTCTCTCTCTCTCTCTCTGTTGACCCGAAACAAAAATCATAAAGGCGAGTGAAAGATGTGTACAGGAATGCACACACACACACACAGAGAAAGAGAGAGAGAGAGAGAGAGAGAGAGAGAGAGAGAGAGAGAGAGAGAGAGAGAGAGAGAGAGAGAGAGAGAGAGGAGAGAGAGAGAGAGAGAGAGCAATGGGCTTAAAATGCTTTCTCGGATTCCACTCTATCCCCCGCCGTCCACTCTCACACTCTCACTCTCTCTCTCTCTTTAACTGTGAGTGAGTGAAGGAGACCCACAAGCAGAAGGAATGGGAGGGAAAAATGATGGCGAGGGAGGGAAGGAAGGAAGAAAGGAAGGAAGGAAGGAGGAAAAAACTAATATAGATTTATGTTGTCTATCTAATTGAATCCTAAACTGATCTAATTTTACCCTAACTAACTAATTTCCCTCATAATATAAACACAAACTAAACCTAACATCACCTTTATTAAACCTCACCCAGCATCTCTTGACCTTATTAGGGAATGCAAATTAACTTGTTCTAACCCAACTAAATAAGGGAAACTGTCTCAGTCACCCCTTGAACCATCTTTGTCTCATCGTCACTTTCCTTCCTTGCTTACGAGTGTCGATTCTTTGTCTCATCTATAAGGAAATTGTGTCAGTCTTTGAATCATCTTTGTCTCCAATTTCCTTAACTAAGAGTGTCGATTCTTTGTCTCATCTATAATAAGGAAAATGTCTTAGCCTTTGTCTCGTCCTCGTCTCCTCTTTCCTTTACTAAGACTCGATTCTTTGCCTCATCTATAAAGAAATTCGGTGCTACTTCGGCTTGTTATCTACAAGGAAAAAGTATCTACACCGTACAAGTTTTATTTTGGAATGATATCTATATAGTATAACTTATTATAACATATATATAACAAAGAAAATATAATTGAAATAGTTGGGTTAGTCTAACCTAACCTAACCTAACCTCTAGATCGCATACCAAAGT
>JAXIVD010012018.1:7500-10158 GCA_036785275.1 Cancer borealis
TACAGAACAGAAAGAGGAGAAAAAAACTTCTTCCCCTTCTCAAAAGCCCTTGTGCCTGGAGGGTAAGATAGTTTTTTTTTATTTATTTTTTCATTCATTTTTACTCTTCAATGCACAATTATGGAAAGTTGAGCCATGAAAAGAGTAATAAAAAGCGTCTTGCATCGCCATGAGATTTATGACCTTTGCATTTGCTTGTTGACTGTCGTGAGGGGAGAAAGTGCAGGCGTGTGGGGATTGCGATGGACATGCAGGTGAGGAAAACCACCTGAGCGAGTTAGGGATGATAGTATGTGAGGTGTTTCATTAGCATGTGAGAGCAAGGGGAGAGAGTGTGTGGGAGGTGTTTGGGAGCGAGGGGTGGAGGCGAGGGGAGGACGGGAGAAGCACATAGGGTCAGGGACAGCAGTAATTACTGTAAACAAACATGGCCTTCCAACACGCTACCCTCATGTTAGTCGTGAATACGTGAGGCAAAAGTCAGTCCCCCGGCGCCGCGTTGACAAGTCAGACAGAAATGTTAGCCAGCATGTAACCGAATTTTTTCCACCAGATAAGTACACAAAAAAACCGAACCTTACCTGTTCGCATCAATTGACACACTGACCCTGAAATGACACCTGTTCCACCTGAAATGAAAGGATACTCATGGGAATCGTGTTTGTTACCTAAATCCACTGTAGTCTGTGTTAATGATAATATTGAATTGTAAATATTATTTCACCCAAAATTTCAGGTGATTCTAGAGAAATGTGGACTTGAAAATGCTCTGAAAACGATTCCGATTTAATTTGTCATCGTGACTTTATTCTGGGACTCGGGAGTTAAGGAAGGAATTATAAATGAATTTCACTATATAGTTAATTGAAAAAAAAAAGTGAACACCCAAAACATAATGCAAACGTGTGTTACCTGTGCTGGTCCTGCTTTTATTTTCCTTGTTTTACACGTGTTTACCTGAGCCAGGAAAACATTTCAGGTCCTCAGACGTGCCTGTGGGGAAATTACCTGAGAAAATAATAAAAAAAGAAATAATGAAAACAACGCAAATGGAAGTAATTAAGGAATGACACAAGGGACAGTAATGTTGGTGTGGACATGTTGATGCACACACCTGATAGCGTCATGCACACACACACACACACACACACACACACACACACACACACACACACACACACACACACACACACACACACACACACACACACACACACACACACACACACACACACACACACACACACACACACACACACACACACACACACACACACACACACACACACACACACACACACACACACACACACACACACACACACACACACACACACACACACACACACACACACACACACACACACACACACACACACACACACACACACACACACACACAGACAGACAGACAGACAGACAGACATACATACATACATACATACATACATACATATATGCATATATACATACATACATACATACTACATACATACATACATGTATGGTGGGCGAGTGGATGTGTTGTTCCTTTGTAAACAGGTAAGGATGACAATTGTAAATGTACTAGCTTTAAGGGTGTAAGTCAATTGAGTTCTTGTACTGTTTTGAAATTGCATGGGGTAGGTGGTAATTGGTTAATTAAATAGATTGATAGCTTTTCATGAAGAGTCGAGAACGTTTTTGAATGGGAAGTCGTGTGAGTGATTGGATGTTAATATGGATAAAGATGGAAGGGAGGTAAAAGCGTGGTTGTTAGGTGGAGGTTTGAGTCTGGTGAGTGCTGATGGTTGAGAGTGGAATCTGAATCAACTCCCTGGCATTAAACTTGTGGCTAATTCAAAGGAAAAGCTGGAACAGTTGATGCGAGGGTTTCAGAAATGTATGCAAAAGGAGTAAATTGAAAGTTAATGAGAATAAAAGCAAACTAAATGAAGTGTACGAGAATGGTAGAGATGAATAAAGTATTGAAGGGGAAGTTACTTAAATTGGAATAATGCTTGAAGTATTTGTGGTCGCATAATGCTGTGTATGGAGGAATAGATGTAGAGGTGAAGTTTACAATGAATGAAGGAGGAAAAAATGTGATGATAAACTTAAAAAAAATAATGGATCTAAACCGCCTCAACTTAATGCAAAGAGAATGTTGTATGATGGAATAGAGGTGTCAACTGCATTGGGTGAGACTGAAACATGGAATATCAAAGTATCAGACTGGAATTTATTAGATCAAATGGAAATGTGATGTCAGAAAAGTATGTTTGTAGTAACACGTTTCGATCAAGCGAGATATGAGGAATTATTGATAAAATTGGGGATTTCAGAAGTTATCTGGTCGAACACAACAGAGAGTATTGCAATGATTTGGAGCTTTAAAGAAAATGGATGACAATCAATTGATAAAAACGACAAGTAGTTCTGATGTGAGAGGTATAAGTTTGAGAGCGAGACCACAAATGTCAAATGATCTGATTGAACCAGGTGCCGAGAAGGGGATGGATCTACTATGATGCAGTAGAGATAAATTAGTTATGCTATCCAACTCCTGCCCAGAAATCACTAGCTGTGCTGAGAGACTGACCCTCACGCAGTGTAATATGGCAAACACCAGTCCCTTCTCCCCTAGAAACCTAGAGGCAAAACCATGAGGGAATGCAT
>JAXIVD010012019.1:5000-7500 GCA_036785275.1 Cancer borealis
TCTTCCCTGTCCCTCAGTTTGTTCACATCCCGAGTTGGCAGCCTCTCACCACGCATGGTTCTGCCCGGCCACACATGATCAACATTCTTTACCAGCTAATTACAACTTGCTCCAGGTAACACAATCACACAAAGTATAGTCGACGGCGCCTGCCTCCTCCCCTCCCCTTAGTGTTGCCATCCTCACCAGTGTTCTTGGAGCCTACCTGAGCTGCTTACCAACAAATTTTCGTGTGCCTATCAAGGTTTATAGTGTACGTCACGCCTGGTGGGTGTCTTATATTATTACCTGATCGGCCCGTCGTGCACATTTATATTATGGTGTATCATTAGTGTTATTATGTTCTACTTGTTATTCTGGAGTACTTGGCCATCGTCTTATCCCCTTAATAGTCATGTTTTCTTAATGTGACACTTGTTTGGCCCCACACAACACAACCTATCATGTTATTGGCTCACTCACTCTCTCCTACACACTTCCCTTTATCAACCGTAACATCCTTATCTAATCTATCTAACATCCCTACTTGTCCATCGTAACATTCCTTCTAACCGATCTTATCCAACAACATCCCTTCCTAACTGTATAATGTCCCCTATCAAACCAGCCAGCCAGCAGCAGCGCCCCGCCTGCCGCCCCTCGCCACGGCCCTACCCCAGACGGTGCCGCTAAGCCAGTCTAGTGTTTACGCGGCGTCGGTTCCTCTGAAAATCTCCCACCAGATAGCTACGGCCGAATCAATTACCCCAAATTCCACAGAACTCAGAACTCTACCTCAGGTCCATGAGTAAACACTAGGGAGTTTATACAGTGAGCCTCCGGGGGTCTCACTTATTGTCCTGCGCGAAAAAGCAAGACTTTCCTCAACGATTGACTCGGTATGGAAGGGTGAGGTACAGGGAATAGAAGAAGGAAAAGGTGGGGGTGGGGAGAGGGAATGGCGAGATGGGGGAGTAAGGTAGAAGATTAAAGGCAGGGAGATCACTGGGTAAGAGGAGGGAGGAGAGGGTCAGAGGATTAAACTGGGAGCTTTAAATGAAGGGAAGGTGAAGGGTAGGTGATGCGTGTGAAGGGAGAGCATGGCCTGGGGTGAAGGGGACGTGTAAAGTTATGTGTAAGAGAGACGGCAGAGTGTAAGGGACGGCAGATAAGATATAAGGGAGACAGTCTGGTGGGGGTGATGGACGGATATGATATAAGAGATGACATGGAGAGTAAAAGGAAGAATACAAATTCAGGGGCGAGAACCAAGGCACAAAATTAACGAATATAAAATATGAGACAAAAGCAGGGTGTGAAGGAGGAAAATTTTTAAATATAGGAGAGACATGAGGCCGTAAGCGGTGATGTCAAAATGTGAGGAAGGAATAAGCTTCTTTTTTTTTTTGTGTGTGAGAGAGAGAGAGAGAGAGAGAGAGAGAGAGAGAGAGAGAGAGAGAGAGAGAGAGAGAGAGAGAGAGAGAGAGAGAGAGAGAGAGAGAGAGAAAGGTGTATATGTAACGTGAGACAAAAGAGGCCGAGACTCTAAGCAGATTTGCTTTAAGCAGATAATTGGCAGACATGCTATAAGACGGGCAGATAAAAGGAAGACTGAGTAAGAGGACGGATAAGTGAGAGGCTGGCGAGAGTAAGGGACAGACTTAGAAGGGAGGGAGGGAGACAGGGAAGACGGTACAAGAGGGAGAGAGAAGGTAGGAGTAAACAATACCACACACTGAACACACGGAACTCATCCCCATCATCACATGAATTCGCAACAAGAGTGACAACAGCAATTAAGACTAGAGATCAGTATCAATGCAGCTCCGAGGGACGCCAACCCGACCCAGCACGGCCTGGTATGGAAACGGAAAATTAAAGGTGCCGAAACATCAATTCACGGGTCCAAATGAGGCTATCAGGTGGTCCAACAGCAGCGGGAGTATTCGGCCCCGCTTGAAGTCTATGCGATAGGTCGGGTTCAGCCAATCGACCTCGCCATGAGCACGGCGGCGCGGGGGTAGGACGTTGAATTATGTCGTACAAGAGGCTATGAGAGGAACATAATCACTAGAGGACTGACTCTGGTGAGGAGGGAGGGAGGGAGGGAGAGATGGAAGAGGGAAGGAGAGGGGTGAGGGATGAGGGAAGGAGGAGGGAGGAAAGGAAGGAGAGAGGGTTCGCTGAGTCGCCTCTGTCTGTACTAAAGGAATGGTCACCTCCCGTCAGATTTGTTTTCAGTTAACTTTTATTTCACATTTGATTGGTACGAAAAACCTGCGAACACTGAATACGAAAATAAGATGAATTAAAAGCATGAACAAATTAACTAACACATACATTTCAAATACATACATAAAATGAAATGCAACAAAATAGATGCAAACATATAAAGGCATTAAAAAAAGAGAAACATGGAAAATAAATCTATAAAAGTATATGTCTTACTCTGATGAAATTAAGAAACAATGTCGCTCAGAAAGAGACGAGATAAACACATCAGACCAAGGTGAAAGGAGGA
>JAXIVD010012020.1:0-5000 GCA_036785275.1 Cancer borealis
ATATTATATATATATATATACACATATTACGTATATATATAATATATATAATATATATATATATATATATAATATATATATATATATATAAATAGATAGATAGATAGATAGATAGAGATAGATAGATAGATATACACATATATAAGTGTATATATATATATATATATATATATATTTATATATATATATATATATATATATATATATATATATATATATATATATATATATATATATATATATATATATATATATATATATATATATATATATATATATATATATATATATATATATATGTACCGAGGGTCAGAGTTGGTATATGAACAGAAAACGAATATAAAAATAATGGACAACTTTAATGATGAATAAAATAAATAAATAACTCGCTATATCCGTGGTGGTGCTCTTACAAATGCTTATCCACCCTTAGCGACACAAACATAAACATATACCTTAATACAAATATTCCTATTCTATCCTACCTAACTATACGTGAGGGAACTGATGGAAAAACGACCAAAATACACTCACGCCACAAATATTGTTTGAGAGTCACTGGGTCCTTCTGGCCGTCGTCCTTGTTTGAGAGGCAACTCCACATGCAGCCTTCGTCAAACACCAACCGAAAAACAGTCTTTTGCTGGTCCTCTCGGCAGCTGTATCCGGGAGGACAATTACCGTTAGATATTAATAACAATGTTTTTTCAAGTGTGGCAAGGCTTTTAGGAACACTGAAGGCTTACCTGTCTGGAGCGGGGTCACGGAACACTAGTGACTGACCTCCCGCCCAGACCGGTATATATATCCTCAGTTCCAGTGACGTCACGCGTTTTCCCATCATCCTCTTTCGCTAGTAGTACCTACTCTAACCATAACAAGGTATCTTAACGAGCGTCGAGAATACGAGGATTTACCGGTGATTCCGCAAAGGAATCCCCGTAATGATAGTTGGCCCGTTGTACTCGGTACACGGCTTTCCTCTTTAAAAAAAAATAAATCCTCGTATTCATACACTCGTAAGAACATGAGTTTATATATTATCAACATAAGTCGGGACCGGTCTTCTTCTTCTTCTTCTTCTTTCTTCTTGTCTCTATGCAAGACTTCCGAGTCAGACGTGACTCGACCTCCTGGTCGGAATAGGTGAAGCCAACTCCCACCAGTCCTGGCAAACTGAGCAGGGTGGTGATCCTCAGCCCCACCAAGCCTTCGTCCGTGGGGGGGTAACATCCAGGTCCTTTCCCTGGGGCAGAGTCCAGAGCCCCCAGGATTGCGGTGATCACTGCTTCAGCTGCGGGACCAGTGTTTCAGCTCGGCATCTCCTTAGCTGCAAAAAAGTTTTAGAGGCAGTAACCTTTCCTCAGAACACTCAGGGGTCTATTAATCTCTCTCCTCAGCACTCCTCTACGTATCTTCTCACAGGCCTCCGTTGTCGGGCTGTGCGTGGCTCTTCCATATCATCCTCACCATCCTCGGAAGGCAACACGATCTCGCTCATGTCGATTATAGAACCTCCATCACCCACAACTAGTGTTAACTTGTCCGCGGCACGGTGGATTGTGTCGCCGTTGACAGTGAGGTGGTGGGTGGTTGTAATGATGGTTGTAGTAGTAACTGCCTCGTCCACCCTCGAAGTGGAGGAGTGTGTATTTGGCACCACCATAGTCGCCCTCACGTATAAGTTAATATCCCTAACACAAATATTCCTAACTCCCGCGTCACACTCATCCGACGTTTCAATTTAAAAAAACATAGCATGGGCTTTCCATTTCATTACCGTGGGCACCACCAACGAATCGAGCAAGGTGTTATCTCTTTTCTGTTTAGAATAATAAAGGACTCCATCTTCCTCTGATCGTAATGACCGACTTCTGAACACTCTGGTTTTATTGCTCCACCAAGCGCTTGTTCACCCACTTCTGTTATTTCCTCCTGGGGAAACCACGAGTCGCCTAACAAGTCTATCTGAGAATTCATAATTAAAATTTAATTGGAAGGGGGAAGGACGCCCGGCGATCCGAAGACCGCGACTCACTTAACAATCTGGGGACAGGTGCCCGCAGAGGAGACTTTGAGCGTATTAGTCCACTAACACTATCACTAACACTTAAAAAAAAGAAAACAATGCATCACTATTAACTCTACGTAACTATTCTAATCACCAATCACTAATCACTACTCTGTAAGGGAATAAAAAATTAACTGGAAGGGGGGCTAATTACCTACTTAACTAGCACACTGTAGCGTCCTCCGGACAACGTGGGCTGATGCGTAATTTGCATCTACACCGCTGCAACCACTGTACCGAGGGTCCGTGTTAAGAAGAGAAAACAAGAATGGTAAAATAATGATTAACTTTAATGATTATTTTACACCGCTGGAAGGTACCGTTATCCCGAGAAAGCAAAGGAGGCGATTCAGTCAATATTAAAGGAGTTAGAAGGGAAAGGTATTATCGAAAGTTCAACTGCGGCTTGGCTGTCCCCAATAGTTTTAGTTAATAAGCCAGGGGGAGACAAAAGACTCTGTTTAGATTATAGAAAAGTAAATAAACAACTAGCTATGGATATTCATCCTCTTCCTAAGTTAGAAGAGTTAGTAGAGAATGTATCAGGAAGTGACTACTATGCCACTTTGGATATGAAGGATGCATATTATCAAATCGCCCTCGATCAATCCAGCAGGGACCTAACTACTTTTAGTGATGGAATCTCACTCTATAGATTTAAAAGATTGCCCTTCGGTTTGAGCTGCAGCCCCGCTTTATTCGCTAGACAAATGAACCAAGCTCTAGCCCCCCTACTTAAAGAAAATTGGGTTAAAAGTTATCTTGATGATCTTATTGTATATGCGGCAGACTACGTTACTTTAATTGAGAGGCTGGAAAAGTTATTTAAACACCTAAAGTCTGTAGGTATAAAACTTAACCTCTCCAAGTGTAATATTGGTCAAAGACAAGTAAAATTCTTAGGACATATAGTGTCAAAGGAAGGGTATCGTCCTGACCCACGTAACGTAGACGCAGTAACCCAAATGAAGCCACCCGCTACTATCAAGGAAACGCGGCGTTTCATCGGGATGTGCTCATTTTATCGCCGCCACATAGAAAAATTCTCAAAGATTCTGGCCCCTCTTACCAACCTTACTAAAAAAGGCCAAATATTTGACTGGACCAGTGAATGTCAGAATGCTTTTGAGACTTTAAAATGTAAACTCACCCATGCCCCAATCCTTTCTAAAGCAGTAATGAATCGGGAGTTTATATTAGAAACCGATGCTAGTGCTACTCATGTAGGAGCAGTGCTGATGCAATATGATGGGAAAGAACCACGAGTGATAGGATTCTTTTCAAAGAAATTAAGACCGGCCGAAATAAGATATTCCACAACCGACAGGGAAGCGTTAGCTGTAGTGTTAGCCTGCCGGAACTTTCACCATTATTTGTGGGGAGTGCGCGTCCTGATCCGCACCGATCATCAACCCCTCATTTCTGTGTTCAGGCAAAGAACCAAATCGCCCAGGATGAATAGGTGGATATTAGAGATGAGGGAGTTTCAGTATAAAATGGAATATAAAGCCGGATCTAAGAACGTGGTGGCTGATCAACTAAGCCGTCCAGTTAAGGTAGTTAGAATGGTAGGGAAGATACGTTCCTAGGGATGACCAAAGATGAGTTCATACAAGCCCAAGTAGATGAACCCCGTTGGCGAGAAATGAAAGAATATTTAGAAGGAAGACAAGTACCACGACATAAATATCCTCCAGTAATCTTAAATCAGTTTATTGTAGAAGATGGAGTCCTTTATTATTCTAAACAGAAAAGAGATAACACCTTGCTCTATTTGTTGGTGGTGCCCACGGTGATGAAAAAGAAAGCCCTTACTATTATTCATGAAAAAGAATCAGGACATTTAGGTCAACTCAAATCAATATTAAAGGCGGAAGAATATTTTTATTGGCCAAATTTAAAGGCAGATGTGAAGAAATTTGTAAGAGAATGCCTAACTTGTCAGCAAACTAAGTCAGCCTCAACTTTACAAAGGCAGTGGCGAGAATTGCCTCCTGTAAACCAGCCTTTGGATAGAATCAGTGTAGATATAACTGAAATGACTCCTGCTCGAGGAGGTCATCGATATGTATTAACCATAGTAGATCATTTTTCAAGGTTTGTAAAATTGTTAAAATTACGTTCGAGGCAGGCTGAAGAGGTAGTTAGGGGTATTAGATCATACGTGGGGGACTATGGAGGGCCAAAAACGCTTCTGGCTGATAATGCTTGCGAGTTCCGTTCTCACCTCCTGGCGGACTTCTGTAAAGCCCACGGAATTCACCAAGTTTACTCCACTCCCTACCATCCTCAAGGAAACTCCATCACCGAACGTTTACATAGAACCCTTAAGTCCGTGTTAGCGTGCTTGAGTAAGGGTCAACCAACTAAGTGGCCCGACTATATCACCCAGCGCCAACAAATACTCAACGCGGCGGTACACGAGACCACAGGAGAACAACCACACTACTTAATGTTCAATCGCCACGCTCCGAGAGTTATAGGGATAACTCTACCACAGGTGGACGATGAGATAGACATTGGTGTCGCCCTGGAGGTAGTGAAGCAAACATCCCGTGACAACAGCCGGAAGTGGTTGGCGCGAGCTAATCTCGGTAGAAAAGAACAAACAGTAAGTGTGGGTGATCTAGTGTGGGTAAAGAAAGAACAAATTAGCTCTTCCATCGAACGCAAACTAGGGATAAAGTGGATTGGCCCCTATAAAGTGAAGGAAGTGAAGCAGGGAGGAGTGTCATACGAGCTGGAAAACACTTTCAGTGGCGACACAATCCTACGGGCACCAGACAAATTAAAACGTTTTGTAGGGGAGGAGGGGTATATAATCGACATGAGCGAGATCGTGTTGCCTTCCGAGGATGGTGAGGATGATATGGAAGAGCCACGCACAGCCCGAGAACGGAGGCCTGTGAGAAGATACGTAGAGGAGTGC
>JAXIVD010012021.1:0-10152 GCA_036785275.1 Cancer borealis
GTATGTTGAGAAGGTTTTCTTAATTACATTTCCGTCGCAAATTTTTAGTTTGTGAAATATTCAATGTTTTCTGTGAGACCTTCTCTTCAAAAAATTAAGTTTTGTTTTGTTTAAATTAGGTTCTGTTATTTGTCAATATAGGTTAAGGTTTGGTTAGGTAAGATAATTTAGAAGCTATCAAATGTTCTCTATGACTAAAATTAGGGAGTTGGAGAGGCAAGACGCAGACGTACACAGACGCCCGTATGGTGAAAAATGTAAAATTTTACCAAAGACAGGAAGTGTAAGAAAATTATAGAGAAAGCAAAATTAAGTTAGTTTTATTTAGGGTGGTATTGAAGACAGAATGTGAAAGAAAGTGAAAGAGAAAGAAAAGTTAGGTAAAGGAAAAAAGTCGTATAGATTGGTAGTTACTTGGTATGGGAAGACAGAAAGTGAAAGATAAAGAAAAGTTAGGTTACGTTTGGCTTGATAAATAAAAAAAAAAAAAATGTAGAGATAGCGAGTTACTTAATTGATATGGAAGACAATAAGTGAAAGAACCTGAAAGAGAAAGAAAAGTTAGGTTAGTTAAGGCAAAGTAAATAAAAAAAAGTTATGAGAACATAAGAACTGAGGAGACTGTAAGAGGCCAGTTGATGACCTACACGAGGCAGCCCGCCTGGCATCCCTATCCATACCTTTCCATAATTGACACATAATAAAACAAATAAAAGAAGTATTGGAGAAAGTTAAACTAACCTAAACTCAGTCAGTCAGTATTCACCAGCCAACTTTCACACCTATTACAAGTGGAAATGACAGTCTAGATAAATCATGAAAGTATTGCAATTATTATCTTTATTTATTTTTTTTTTTTTCAAGTTTATAAAGGAAGGAAGGAAAATCAAATGTATGGGAGAAATGTACTAATTAATAGTCGTATATCTTATAGACTAATAAACTGTAATTTGATGGTACAATGTAGATGTTAATATTTATTGAAACTTTATAAACAAACTAAAACACAATATAAATCATTTTAATTCTACAAGCAGCTTTTTGTAAACATTATATAAGACTTATATTTTATCACCCAAAAGTTAAGGTTCTTAACCTTATTTTTTTCTAGATTTAGGTAATAAAATTTAAAAATCTTATATAACCAAACCTAACTTAACCATAACATAATCTTAACCCAACCTAACCATAACTTAACCTAACCTAACCATCCTAACATAACTTCAAAGACACGGTAAAGACAAGGTAAATAATGGTGACCACCGCCTGACACCTTCACAGATGTATTGAATACACTATGCATATTATGTAGGGAAGAAAAAAGAGAGAGGTGAAGCAGTAGTTGTAAAGAAATAGCTTTTTATTATTTATTAATACTGTTTATATTGATATTTTCTTTATTTTTTATCATTTAAGTAGCAATTTGACTTATTTTTATAATGTTTGGTTATGTTATTATTTTACCAAGCTATTTATTTGTTTATTTATTTAATTATTTTATTTTTTATTTATTTAGCTATTAATTAAACAATCTATTTATCAATTTTCTTTATTATTTACTTAAATACTAAAAAATTTTTTTACTTAGGAATTTCATTAACTAATAACTACACTAATTTTTATATAATTGTTATATATATGTCATTATCTATTTATTTCTTCTTTACTTAATGAAGTGATAAAACCCAACTTCAATCAGCGGGTTTTATTCACACAAAAATAACACCATATCTGTGAAAGAATACATTAACATGAAGAAATAAAAATGACAACGGTTCCTGACTGATGTACAATATAACATTATGCACAAGAGAAAACAAAACAAGCACGTACACATCACAGAGAAAACTGACCTGTTCAGTTGTGTCCGGCCACGTTCCCACCCTAACTAACGTTCCCTTCCATACAGGCGTACCAGTATGGGTCGCACACGCTTCGAACGAAACTGTTCCAAACATCCGAATCACTCACACTGACACAAGGATAACACTGATGTGAAACACTCTCAAAACACGACATTCACTCCCCGTTAAAAACATCACTCACAACAAAATCCGAAGCTTATCCAAAACAGTCATACGACACCAAACATGACATCCCCGCTTTTAGAAAAGCATTCAGTGCGCTTCGTAACGTATTGGAGGAAACCTGTTACGCTGCGATCTTCTCAACTGCGGAATATCAGCCTCACGCTGAGAACCTTCTTCATAACGTACAGGCACACTAGTGTCATCCTTAATGTCCCCTTCAGGCACTGCTAACTCCTCGGGGACAACCTGCCCTTCAGTGGGCCTTACGTCACCGGTAATTGAGGGTGGAGGAGAGAATCCCTTACTGCTGTGACACTCACTGATACTTTGGGATGCAGCTGGATCTTCGGGTTGTGGATGCATTCTACTTGTAGGAGCTAGTTGCCTGATAGAGACCGTATCCTCCCTACCGTTTGGAGACGCATAGTGAAGGTTGGCCTGTAAGAGTTCGACTTCATCAACATATGGATCAGCTTTGTTATTACGTGCGTAACGCTTC
Organism: Cancer borealis; assembly: GCA_036785275.1. NCBI lineage: Eukaryota > Metazoa > Arthropoda > Malacostraca > Decapoda > Cancridae > Cancer > Cancer borealis. The sequence continues at coordinate 2,530 of JAXIVD010012021.1, forward strand.
AGTAAGACAGACCCAGGTCCACACAGCCATGAAGGGATCGAAGCCCCAGTGGATGATCGACGAGAGTACGTGAAAAGCCTTTCGTGGGGAGTAGCATTAGTGGCTGTGCACAACAAAGAGCATATGGAATGAAGCGCGTCAGGGAGAACCACTTGCCAACAGCTAGGTGGTAGTTTATGAGTTTGTAAACTAGTTATGATAGCCTTCCAGACAATGCCATTATATCTTTCTACTTGAGAGTTACCTTGGGGATTATAACTAGTTGTTCTACTGCATGAAATACCCCGAATGGAAAGAAAGTTCCTTAGTTCTTTGCTCATAAATGAAGTCCCTCGGTCTGAATGAACATAAGCAGGCATTCCTAATATTGCAAATAACTAACTCAGACAATTTATTATAGCTGATGCTGTCATATTGGCACAAGGAAAAACAAAAGGGAACCTTGAATATTCATCTACGATGTTTAAGAAATATTGGGTCTTATTCGTAGTAGGGAGAGGTCCCTTGAAATCTATATTTAGTCTCTCGAATGGCTGAGTGGCTTTAATGACCGAAGTTTTCTCAGGAATATAAAATCTTGGCTTACATTCTGCCCAAACCTTACATGAGCTTATTATCTGACGAACATCATCTACAGAATATGGCATATTTTTCGAGCGTACAAAATGTAGTAAGCGGGTCACTCCTGGATGGCATAACATCTCATGAAGATCCAACAGGGAGCGTTGATCGTTGTGAGTCATCCCGCAGTGTGATCTTAAGAACGTGTCAGGGGGAATGTTGTCCTTTCCAGGTCTGTACGTAATATCATAATTGAAGCACGACAACTCCATTTTCCATCGGAGAATCTTTAACGTTCTTGATTTTATTTTTGTGCCTTTTGTCAAAAATGTAGCTGACAGATCGTTAGTCGGTTTTCACAGAGAAGTGGCGGCCGGCCAGATAATGCCGCCAGTGACGCACAGTCTCTACGATTGCTTAGACTTCTTTTTCAAATGCGACGTGATTCCTTTCGAATCCTTGGAGAGTCCGAGAAAAAAAACTCGACAGGACGACCCTTTTGAGTGAGAACTGCAGCGATAGCACATTCAGAAGCATCTGTCTCTACTTCGAATGGTATAGTTTCATCAATGGCCTTTACTACAGAAGTTTTAACGTCGCGTTTAAGTTCTCGAAATGCAGTCCGAGCATCCTCAGACAGTAGGAATGTGGTAGCAGTGGTAAGAGGTCTTATTTTCTTTGAGTAGTCTTAGATCCATCTTGAATGATACGCAAAAAGTCCAAGAGTCCTGCGCAGGAATTTGACATCTTTTGGGAAGGGTAGACTACGCAGAGGCTCCAGTCTTGTGGGATCAGGCCAGATCTCACCACCATCCACCTCATACCCAAGAGTACAAAGCCTGGTGGTAGAAAACGTACATTTGTCAGTAATGTACTCCAGTATTGCCTTCTTTTCGCTGGACTTAGAACTTTTGCAAATTCTCGTCATGCTCCTCCTGAGTCACGCCACATTCGATGACATCATCCAAATAAACAAAAGTCCCCGTGAGACCCTCTCCCTCTATGAGTGTTCATAATGCGTTGAAAACAAGCAACGTCGTTTGTGACTCCAAACGAAATACGATTAAAGTGGTACAGTCTCCCGCAAGACTCAAAAGCTGTGTATAGCTTGTCTTCATTCTTGATGGGAACCTGGTGATAAGCACTCCGGAGATCTATGGTGCTAAAAACTCTGTAGTGAGCAATCTTACTGATGGTATCATCAATACGGGGCAACGGATATCCGTCTGGAAGCGTGAATCTATTGATGGTCTCGGACTAGTCTATTGCCAAGCGCGGTTTACGCGGCCCGTTCTTCACAACAACGATCTGAGCGCACCAGGGAGACTTGCTTGACTCAACGATTCCGTCATTCAGCATTCTCTGGATTTCTTTTGTGATGAACTTTTGATCAGCCACTGAATATCGACGCGTGTAGCAATAGGGTAGCAATCAGCAGTTAGGTGAGCAAATAAAGCAGAGGAATCTACGCGTAACTAGTTTAGTCCACACACCACTAATAGGGGAAGGTCACCGCCATACGTCAGTGTAACACTGTCATGCAATCCCTGGAAGTCTTGACCGAGAATGACATCAGAACACAGTCCCGGTAATACAGATAATCGCACATCTTTATAATTTCTGCCCTTTACTTGAAGATCCACTAAACAAAAGCTCGATGTCTGGGTGGACAGCAGAGCAGAGGCCATAGAGACTTCACATGTAGATGGGTGAAGTATTAAGGAGTAGCGTTTCACAATACCAGGGTGAATGAAGGTTTCTGAGCTCCCACAATCCACCAGGCCATCCACTTCCACTCCATTAATGCCAACCCTAGTAACTGCTCTCGTTAACACTCGCGGAGTAGCGGCTGACGTCACAACAGGGAGTGTAGCTTGGTCATCAGGGATCACTGAAGCACTTGTAGCAATACCACGACACATTTTTGCAAAATGGCCCTTTTTCTTGCATTTGTAGCACGTGGCTTCACGCGCAGGACACCTTGACCATGGGTGTTTCGATAACCCACAAAGGAAGCACTTGACACCTACTGCCGAAGCCACTACTGAAGGATCGCACACTATTTCATCCTTTGCCTTTTTGTTACCAGCTGCAGCACCGATCACAGAGCCGGCCGAGTGAACATTGTACAAATCTGAGTTTTTCTGGGCAGAGTCCAGCGCTCTCGCTTGATCATACATAGCAGCAAGGTCTAAGGTCATATTTTCCAATAAGCGCTGCCTTATCGAAGCAGACTGTAAACCACTAAAAAAAGCATCACGTATTGATTTCTCGCAGTGTTGAGTCGCTGTTACTGCCTTAAAGTTACACTCCTTACCCAGAGATTTCAAGGCCTGGAAATATTAATCTAATGTTTCCCCAGGCTGCTGGCGGCGAGTTGCGAGCTGATACCGAGCGAATATTTCATTTGTGGGTTTCACGTACTGACACTGTAGCGCACTGATTGCGTTATCGTAAGTAGCACTCTCAGAGATGGTTTCATAAATCCGGGGAGACACATAGTTCACAAGAAGGCCGAGTTTATCCACGTTGTCTTGAGGCAGGGCTCCCAGGAAGTTTGCAAAGATCTTTTTCCAATGTTTCCACTCCTGGGCAGCGGTCGGAGAGCTGGGATCTGCGCTGAACCGCTCAGGCCTCAAAAGACGATCCATGTCAACACCCGGGTGAAGGATCTTTTTTTTTAAATTGTGTGAATAAACTGAAGTGATAAAACACAACTTTAATCAGCGGGTTTTATTCACACAAAAATAACACCATATCTGTGAAAGAATACATAAACATGAAGAAATAAAAATGACAACAGGTCCTGACTGTGTGTGTCCTCTGTGGGAGTGTGTGGTGGTGGGCAGCAGAGTTGACGCCAAATACAGGCGACTGCACAAGTACTACCTGGAGAGTTTTCAAGTACAAGTACAGTCACTTTGCTATGTACCTAAGTCCAAGTACAAGTACATGTCATTGTACTTAGAGTACAAGTACAAGTAGAAAGTGAAGGAGTTGAATGTAACAGGAAATAAACGTGTACTGGCCCTGTCTAGACGGTGTCTACTGTAGCATGTTACCAATTGAGAAAATACTACATAATTATGTTCCTTTATCCTATATTACACTACAATATCATAACACTCAATGTACGTATTTACCCAATAGTATCATCACAAAGTTCAATACAATGTATATACAGTATACGACTTTTGATTAAATACAAAGTACTTGTTTGTACTTGAATTTACTTGGTATTTTTCAAGTACTTTGGGTCTAAGTACAAGTGCAAGTAACATTCTAAACACCAAGTACAAGTACTTGGAGCCAATCCTGGTGGGCAGTGTGGTATATTTGTGGTGGCAGCCGTACCCTTGTGTTCTGTGAGGGAGTAATGGCTCCACCAGTTGATTTGTTGGCAGTGTAGCAAAACCAGAGCCATACTTGGCTTTAAAGCCATCAGTAAAAACAGGAGTGCAATTGGCATCAGTGAAAAGTGTTAATAAAAAAGGAATCGTAAGTTATGAATAATATATATTCACAACACAAAATCACCTGAAAAAAGACAAAACAAGTGATATAGTTATGATAGATACTAATATCTTTTAAGATGGCTTAAAAAGAAAGAAATTTAAATGTTAAAAAAAAGTAAATGAAAAGTTGGAAAATTGTACTGGCTACAAAGAAAGGAGAGAAAGAAACACTTGTCCACACAACACATCAACTCAAAAATGGATCCACATGTGTTGGCAAATATCAGCCTTTGCCTTGAAACATTTCTTATAAACATCACACTTGAAGTCTCTAGAGCCAGTGTGTCTAAACATGTGTCGATTGAGAATGGAATTATTAATAAATCTTTTCCCACAGTCATCGCATTCATAATATTTTTCATAATTTTTAACACTGTGTGTCAGGGTGTGTTGAGTGAAGTATGGAAGAAGTATAAGAGGAGCGGCCTCGTCCCATACCGCTCTACAGCGGGAAGTGAAGCCGAGTGGGCGGAGCCTATCTGGTGGGCGAAGTATACAATTCAACCCAAAACATTGGGAAAGTTTAAGGGAGAGTCGTGCGTTAAAGTTTTCATTTTTGCCTTGATTCCTCAATATATCATGTGATTAGTAATTATTAATTTATTTGAACGGATACAGCATGAAATGAACTTACAGGATTGAGTGAAAAAACTGACAAAATTGTCTTCCTTTATTCTTTACACTATGAAAAGTAAATATATACTCACGCCTCCTCGCAAGGATAATCTGTAAATCTTGCTCGTTTATCATCTATACTGAGCATCTACTAAACTTATCATCTCTGAAACTGACTTATATACCCTTCCATGTAGAGCTTCTATGATATACTATATCATGGACTACACTATACTTGACTGGACACTCGAAATCTGACCTTTTGCAAACCGGTCCTACAGCAGATTTTTAGAAAAATCAAATAAAATTCTTAGAAATAAGATAGGAACCTCAAATAAAAAGCAAACACTTCAGAGTAATGTAGAGAATATGTTTATGAGCAATAAAAACAAAATAGTCAACGTACGTCATCAGTGGGCGACAATTATTAAATCCTAAGAAACCAAGAAAAACACAAAATTTGGAATAATTTCCAGGAATATTGGAATTTCAATCTGAAAACACTTATATGCATAGCCCATGTAGTCTATATTAATATGCAATACCATAGAATACACCATACGTGACTGTGCACTCGAAATCGGGTCTTTCGCAAATGTGTCCTGAGGCGATTTTTTGCTTGTTTTATTTAAATAAAATACTTAAAATCACCATAGAAACCTCAAACAAATAGCAAACACCTCAGAGTGATGTGAAGAAAATGTTTATGAGCAACAAAAACAAATTAGTCAACATACGTCATCGGTGGGCGACAATTATTAAATCCTGACACCAATAAAAAACACCAAATTTGCAATAATTTCCAAGAATATTGGAATTTCAATCTGAAAACACTTACATGCATAGCCCATGTATTTTATATTAATATGCAATACCATAGAATACACCATACGTGATTGTGCACTCGAAATCGGGTCTTTCGTAAATGTGTCCTGAGGCGATTTTTTGTTTGTTTTATTTGAATAAAATACTTAAAATCATCATAAAAACCTCAAACAAAAAGCAAACAACTCAGAGTGATGTGAAGAATATGTTTATGAGCAACAAAAACAAATTAGTCAACATACGTCATCGGTGGGCGACAATTAATACATCCTAAGACACCAATAAAAACACCATATTTGCAATAATTTCCAGGAATATTGAAATTTTAAACTGAAAATGCATACATACATAGCCAATGTAGTCCATACTAATATACATGCATGTTTGAAATAAGATTTGAAACTATTTCCAAATATTCTGTTTGTTTTCTACGTTTTCACTGAGCATGGCAGGATACACAACACCTTAGTGTTGAGAGTAATTGTAAAATATAACAAAACTTGAACACAACACCCTAAGTCACTCGTAATTAATTCACTCATACTCATACTTCACGCAAACTTTCATATACCCATTAATAACATCAAGAAGAAAAAATTTAACATTCCTAATCAACTTATGATGTTTGCTGAGTGTCATCGAGAAAGCGTTTCTCAGAGACTGTGTAAAATAACTCCATTGTAATTCCTTAATGGTGATGGTCTCTAGTCAGCTTGTTGGTTTCATTGCCTCCTCCTCCTCTTCTATCTAGCAATGTTCTTTCCAATGATCTTATCACCATACATCACTTTTCCGGCGAACGTACTTTTCTTATTATCCTGCCATGCTCAGTGAAAACGTAGAAAACAAACAAAATATTTGGAAATAGTTTCAAATCTTATTTCAAGCATGATTCAGAGTATACAATAGAAGCTACGGTCACACTAGGTTTTGCTAACGCTAGCCTGGCTTCCGTTTTTTCAGGATTTACAGCGATACGACTACCAGTCTAGTCACACACGTAGAAGAACTAATCTTGTGGAATCAGCTGATCATAACAACACAAGCTGTTATGGAGACTTCTCTTCTTCTTCTTCTTCTGCTCATGAACATTTTCCATGAGACTTATAATAGCGTCATGGGACCAATGAATTGAACTATTTATGTTGTTGAACTTTGTAAAGGATTGTTTTGGTCTTCTTCTTCTTCTTCTTCTTGTGACCTCTTTTGCCTTTTGCCTTTCGCGCCACGAATTGTTATGAAAAATTCATTCCCAAGCCGATATAACGATTATGACTTTTGATCACAATCAAATCATATTCAGGAATGGCTATTTCACAATATGTGATGTTTTATTTCAGAAATTATTGCGAATTTGCCAGATCTTTTTGCTATAAACAATATGCTTTATACACAACTCCCACATGATTTTTCACTCAAACTTGTAATCTTTATGTTAATTTCTGATTTGCAAAAGTTGTAAAATCATTTTTTATGTTCAGCCATGGTTCAGCAATCACTACTGATTGTAAAGACATGAAATACAATGTCCTAAGTAGAATATGAACTGATGTAATATCATCTGTCAGCGATTGTCGCGAGTGTCCAGTCAAGTATGGTGTAGTCTATGACTATATATAAAAAAAGAAAACAGTTCACAGTAATCTTGAGAAAAGAAAAAACCCGCCTATGCGGATGTCGGTAGATCGCCAATTATTCATGTTACCTTCTGATCATATAGTATATAGTATGTATATATATATATATATATATATATATATATATATATATATATATATATATATATATAATATATATATATATATATATACTTATATCATATAGTGTTATATATATATATATATATATATATATATATATATATATATATATATATATATATATATATATATATATATATATCATATAGTGTTATATATATATATATATATATATATATATATATATATATATATATATATATATATATATATATATATATATATATATATATATATATATATATATATATATATATATATATATATATATATATATATATATATATATATATATATATATATATATATATATATATATATATATATATATATATATATATATATAT
>JAXIVD010012022.1:2500-10150 GCA_036785275.1 Cancer borealis
CAGGGGTTTTGAGTGGTAGAGAAGTACACAGGGGACGGGGGCAGTGACTTGTACTGAAGTATCCATCAAGACAGGGATTTTGAGTGGTAGAGAAGTACACCGGGGACGGCGGCAGTGACTTGTATTGAAGTATCCATCAAGACAGGGCTGTTGAGTGGTAGGGAAGTACACAGGGGACGGGGGCAGTGACTTGTACTGAAGTATCCATCAAGACAGGGGTGTTGAGTGGTAGAGAAGTACACAGGGGACGGGGGCAGTGACTTATACTGAAGTATCCATCAAGACAGGGGTGTTGACTGGTAGGAAAGTACACAGGGAACGGGGGCAGTGACTTGTACTGAAGTATCCATCAAGACAGGGGTGTTGAGTGGTAGGGAAGTACACAGCGGACGGGGGCAGTGACTTGTATTGAAGTATCCATCAAGACAGGGGTTTTCAGTGGTAGAGAAGTACACTGGGGACGGGGGCAGTGACTTGTACTGAAGTATCCATCAAGACAGGGGTGTTGAGTGGTAGAGAAGTACACATGGGACGGGGGCAGTGACTTGTACTGAAGTATCCATCAAGACAGGGGTTTTGAGTGGTAGAGAAGTACACAGGGGACGGGGGTAGTGACTTGTATTGAAGTATCCATCAAGACAGGGGTTTTGAGTGGTAGAGAAGTACACAAGGGACGGCGGCAGTGACTTGTACTGAAGTATCCATCAAGACAGGGGTGTTGAGTGGTAGAGAAGTACACAAGGGACGGGGGCAGTGACTTGTACTGAAGTATCCATCAAGACAGGGGTGTTGAGTGGTAGAGAAGTACACACGGGACGGGGGCAGTGACTTGTACTGAAGTATCCATCAAGACAGGGGTTTTGAGTGGTAGAGAAGTACACAGGGGACGGGGGCAGTGACTTGTACTGAAGTATCCATCAAGACAGGGATGTTGAGTGGTAGAGAAGTACACAGGGGATGGCGGCAGTGACTTGTACTGAAGTATCCATCAAGACAGGGATGTTGAGTGGTAGAGAAGTACACAAGGGACGGCGGCAGTGACTTGTACTGAAGTATCCATCAAGACAGGGGTGTTGAGTGGTAGGGAAGTACACACGGGACGGCGGCAGTGACTTGTATTGAAGTATCCATCAAGACAGGGGTGTTGAGTGGTAGAGAAGTACACAAGGGACGGCGACAGTGACTTGTACTGAAGTATCCATCAAGACAGGGGTGTTGAGTGGTAGAGAAGTACACAGGGGACGGCGACAGTGACTTGTATTGAAGTATCCATCAAGACAGGGGTGTTGAGTGGTAGAGAAGTACACAGAGGACGGGGGCAGTGACTTGTATTGAAGTATCCATCAAGACAGGGGTGTTGAGTGGTAGAGAAGTACACACAGGACGGGGGCAGTGACTTGTACTGAAGTATCCATCAAGACAGGGGTTTTGAGTGGTAGAGAAGTACACAGGGGACGGGGGCAGTGATTTGTATTGAAGTATCCATCAAGACAGGGGTGTTGAGTGGTAGAGAAGTACACAAGGGACGGGGGCAGTGACTTGTACTGAAGTATCCATCAAGACAGGGGTGTTGAGTGGTAGAGAAGTACACAGGGGACGGGGGCAGTGACTTGTATTGAAGCATCCATCAAGACAGGGGTTTTGAGTGGTAGAGAAGTACACAGGGGACGGGGGCAGTGACTTGTACTGAAGTATCCATCAAGACAGGGGTGTTGAGTGGTAGAGAAGTAAACACGGGACGGGGGCAGTGACTTGTACTGAAGTATCCATCAAAACAGGGGTTTTGAGTGGTAGAGAAGTACACAGGGGACGGGGGCAGTGACTTGTACTGAAGTATCCATCAAGACAGGGGTTTTGAGTGGTAGAGAAGTACACAGGGGACGGCGGCAGTGACTTGTACTGAAGTATCCATCAAGACAGGGGTGTTGAGTGGTAGAGAAGTACACAGGGGACGGGGGCAGTGACTTGTACTGAAGTATCCATCAAGACAGGGGTGTTGAGTGGTAGAGAAGTACACAGGGGACGACGGCAGTGACTTGTACTGAAGTATCCATCAAGACAGGGGTGTTGAGTGGTAGAGAAGTACACAGGGGACGGCGACAGTGACTTGTACTGAAGTATCCATCAAGACAGGGGTTTTGAGTGGTAGAGAAGTGCACAGGGGACGGGGGCAGTGACTTGTACTGAAGTATCCATCAAGACAGGGTTGTTGAGTGGTAGAGAAGTATACACGGGACGGGGGCAGTGACTTGTACTGAAGTATCCATCAAGACAGGGGTTTTGAGTGGTAGAGAAGTGCACAGGGGACGGCGGCAGTGACTTGTACTGAAGTATCCATCAAGACAGGGTTGTTGAGTGGTAGAGAAGTATACACGGGACGGGGTCAGTGACTTGTATTGAAGTATCCATCAAGGCAGGGGTGTTGAGTGGTAGGGAAGTACACACGGGACGGCGGCAGTGACTTGTACTGAAGTATCCATCAAGACAGGGATGTTGAGTGGTAGGGAAGTACACAGGGGACGGCGACAGTGACTTGTACTGAAGTATCCATCAAGACAGGGGTGTTGAGTGGTAGGGAAGTAGACAACGGGGACGGTGGCGAGGGGAGGGGGAAGTGGTCAACAAGTTGACCATGGCAGCTCTAGGGAGCGCCTGGATCCATGTCTTCACCCAATGAGGCCAAGACGGGAAGTCTCTGTGTGTGTGTGTGTGTGTGTGTGTGTGTGTGTGTGTGTGTGCGTGTGCGTGTGCGTGTGCGTGTGCGTGCGTGCGTGCGTGCGTGTGTGTGTGTGTGTGTGTGTGTGTGTGTGTGTGTGTGTGTGTGTGTTTCTTTGGTTTCTGCCTGCATCAAATGGACTTTTATACGTATGTTATTTCCACGTATCATTAATCCTTTCAGTCTTTCATTGCTTCAGTTGCGATAGAAATGTGTTTACATTATTAGATTATATAATGTTTCGTATTGTACATTTGCGTGTTCTTGTTATTTCATCATCCTTCACCAAAAGCTCTTTGTCCACGTGTTCCAGTGTCATATTTCTGTTTTAACTTCATAATTAAATCTGTTGTAATGGATGCTATCTGTTTGCACTTTCAAAACCATCCACTCAGATGCAACTGTCACTGTTTGTTTGCTTGTTGTTTGACACTATTCATTTCATCACTGTCTTTCTTGTTTTGTATTTAATGTTTTCATGTTCCTTTATCATCCCTGACAATAATGTGTTCTCCGCTCACTCAATCCATTCCCTTTATATCTTTAAACAAATTATCTTTTCCGTATTAAGTTAACAATTATTTTTGTATAATGTTTTTCATAGTGTAGTTTTTTTTTAGCCTGATACATTTTTTCTGTTATCTCTTATAGCACTTTCCTCAACTTGAGTTTATATTATTTCTAGGTTATATCACCACTGTATAGTTGCATGGTCTGGCCGTATAAAGCTGGTAATTTTATTACTCGTTTAGTTAGAAAACATTTTAATTTTAATGATCGATCTGCATGTACACTCCACTGACTTAATATGTTTTTCCTTTCTTATGGCAACAGAGAATCTTGTATTATCATTCTCAAAACCATTTATTCCTTTAGTTAACTTCATCATTTTACATATATTTTCCTTGTGGATCTTATTTAGCTGAGTCCATTTTCATAGTGCAGTACTGTTTTCACTTCTTTTGGTCTCTTAAATTCCTTTCAGCAACACTAAGTTGCATTTAGTTTCAAATACTTAGTCTTACATTAAAAACCATATTCACGGAATTACTCAGGGCTTCTTCAAACAATGAATGTTGTCAACGATGTGCTATATCATTGACAACTTTGAAAATCATAATCGAGTCAGAAAGTGAGCTCTGGTACCAGATATTTTTGTTGTCATACTCTTTCTTTGAAGTAAAATTTCCCTTACAATCTTATTTAGCTGCCTTCTTAAGAAATAGTCTCCGATTCATTGCACTAATTTCCGCTCCTTGTGTAATTTATATACATAAAATTTCTAATCGACTTTTCATTTTAAAGTTACATAACATGACAAGCATCTATTGGTGATAGTGAAACCTTGAATCACAATAAAGGTTCCTTTGTTTGTTTATGAAGAGGGATTTTAGGTTGACATCAAACATTCATTTAATATCGTAATTACTTGATGTCGTAATGAACCAGAGGACACTAATTGTTACATGATTAGAATTGATCAAGGGTGTGTGTGTGTGTGTGTGTGTGTGTGTGTGTGTGTGTGTGTGTGTGTGTGTGTGTGTGTGTGTGTGTGTGTGCGCGCGCGCGGGAGGGTGGGTGGGTGGGTGGGTGGGTGGGTGGATGGGTGGGTTGGTGGGTGTATGGGTGGGTGGGTGGGTGGGTGTGTGTGTGTGTGTGTGTGTGTGTGTGTGTGTGTGTGTGTGTGTGTGTGTGTGTGTGTGTGTGTGTTGTGCCTGAACACTGCGCTTACTCACAGTGCAAACTGAAGTCGCTGCCACCACCCTGCAGATTGCAAGCTGCAAGGAACTTAACTATGGTAGTGTGTCGAGGGCAAGGCGGGTGGATCTATTCTCCTTCTTGCTCGTCGCGTTCTCGTAGTCGTTTGCAAGATTGTAGGATGTCAGCGTGATGTGTGTTACGTGTTCATTGCAATAGTTCACTCACTCACCTCAAACTCTCACTTACTCTGGTTAAATAGTAAGTTTGTATCACTACATGTTTATTTGAGTAAAAATAGGTACACTTGGTGTCACCGATTCAGGACGTCTGCTCTCGCCCAGAGCCAAGACTGAACTGACTGACATATCTTACAGCTAACAATGGGAGATGATCAAAATAGAGGACATGGCGGAAACAAAATGGAGAAAAGATGGACGAGCGGAAATATGAGAAGGAGAAGCGAGATAATCTTTTAATCCCTTGGCCCATGGGACAGGAGATGCTTTCGGTGGGAAAGCTGAGAACTATGCAGGTGTTCGTGGGCGGCGAGTCAAGGGGATTAGCGCGGTCAATGTCTTATACCCACACCTGGGTAAATCTTTGTAGCTATCTTCGGACACCTGTGTCAACACACTAACATACAAAAGTATTGTAAATACATGCATACATACATATTAATATATTAAATATAAGTTGTAATAGTACATGTGTGTGTGTGTGTGTGTGTGTGTGTGTGTGTGTGTGTGTGTGTGTGTGTGTGTGTGTGTGTGTGTGTGTGTGTGTGTGTGTGTCTGTGTCTGTGTGTGTGTGGGGGGGGGGGGGGGGCGTGCGTGCGTGCGTGTAGGAGGGGGGGGTGTCTGGCTGGCTCAGTGTTACAGGAATGATGCTGCGTCAATAGAACTTCACAGTTGTAGTGGTGACGGAACTTAATGGTTTTGACTACTTGGTACGTTGTTAATCGTGCCACTGACGATTAAATGTGCTGCTGAGAGATTACACAATGTTGCTGGTTACATTACCATATTAATGGTGCTACTTATAATTAAATGGAGTTGCTCTTGACCTTGTCATTACTGTAAGTACCGTTAATTGTTTTACTTGTGATATAGATATAGCGCTCATAATGAAAGGGAGTTTGCCCGGTTTTTACTAATATTGCCTTCTATCTAATATAATCGTAAATAAAGACAGGTGATTGCTAGATACCACTGTATTGAACCTATTATTAGTTGGAAACAAGTAAATACTTTTGAAGTGCGAAAAAAGACACTACTTTGCTTTCTAATTTCGGCAAGTATTTCCGTGATCATCAAGCAAACCCTGCAACCACCCAGGGAACAGTCACCCGGCTCTTAGATCACGCTCATATTCTTCTCACACAACAAAGGTAGTAAGCAGGTCATTTATTTAGGACGCAGTCTCATCAGCCACCACCTAGCGCCTTACTTGTAACGCTGTCACTAAAAATCTGAACATTATTTAGAACTCCAAAGAAGCGAATATTTCCTATTCACTTTCTCCAACTTCTTAATGTATGGATTTTTAATGATAGCGTTATTTTTTTCTTTGCATTAATATGAGGTTCCATCAGCTGAGTGCTACGAACTCAGCATCTAAATATAATTCTAACTTACTTCTCAGGCAAAAGGGAGACAGTTCTTCTAGTAGGCCAAAGCATGGAAAGTTTAGTGGGTTGGAGTTTTAAGGTATTAAAAACTTCAAGGATTATGTTGCAACTTTCACACAATATTGAATTATGCCAGTTGGAGGAGCGTGAAGGGAATGAGTTCACGTTGACTGCTCTCCTCCTTGCAGCGGTAAAGAGGATAGAAGGATCGAAGGAAACATAAGGAAAAGAGATGGCCAGCAGAGGAACAAGAATGAGAAGGATAGTTAGTTACAGAGGCAACGATCGTCATCTTCTGAAGAGAATCTAGGGAAGAGAGAATGATCAAGTGAAGAGACGTGAGAGAAATCATGGCGAGCTTAAGGAAGTGAGGAAAAGGAGGGAGTGACTAAGTGAGACGTTAGAAGTAGGAAAGTGGAAAGACAAATAGAAAGGATATGAGGATGCATGGCTTGGAAACTTAAGAATGATGAAGTAAGAAAGCTATTGGGAAGGAAGGAAGACAAGAACCGTGCGCCTGTCAATACGGGTTTGTGAATGGACAGAAGACTATTCCATGAAAGGGAAAGGAGAGAGAGAGAGAGAGAGAGAGAGAGAGAGAGAGAGAGAGAGAGAGAGAGAGAGAGAGAGAGAGAGAGAGAGAGAGAGAGAGAGAGAGAGAGAGAGAGAGAGAGAGAGAGATAAGAGGAGGAGGAGGAAGAGGAGGAGAAGGAGGAGGAGGAGGAAAGTATAAATGGAAGAGAGAGAGGGAAGGAGGGTGAGGGGATAGAACGAAAATGAGGAAAAGATACCCAGAGGCACGAGAGAGCGCAGGATGGGTGGGGGTGAAGGGAGGGAGACACTAATGGAGAAGGGCGGAAGAAAAGGAGGGAAGGGGGCACATCAAAGACTCTCTGTCGACAAGAAAGGTGGCACACTTAAGACTTAACTTCTCCAAACTTAACGAGAGAAATACGAGTTCTCTTGTAATTAGCTCATTTTTAATTCTGTGTTTAACATAAGCTTTTGTAGCATCCGGTCCACAACGACACATACGTTGTTCAGTATGCTGACAATCAGACGGTGTTTTAACGCGCACAGACAAATACATGAGACTTAAGAGGAGAGAATAACGTAAAGAAAACTAGTTAGTGGTTTACACATTGAAATATTACTCACTAATTTTGAGACAATGTGAGAATAATGTGGTGGTAATGTAGAAGCATCTGAGTTAATAATAATGATGATTATAATAATGATAATAATAATAATAATAATAATAGTGAAAATAATAATAACGATGATATCAATAATGATAATAACAATGATAATGACAATAATAATAGTAATAAAATAGAAATAATAATTATTATTATTATTATTATTATTAATAATAATAGTAATAATAATAATATTAATAATAATAATAATAATAATAATAATAACAATAATAATAAAAATAACAGTAATAGTAATAATAATAGTTATAAAAATAATAATATTTATAATAATAATAATAATAATAATAGTAATGCATTCCATCAACACTGCAAATACAGTATTGCAAATTCCATTGATATTTATCATATCTGGAGCTTTTTTTTTTATTATCATTATAAATCGTTGT
>JAXIVD010012023.1:0-10150 GCA_036785275.1 Cancer borealis
CTATGAGCTCTGAGCTCTTTCCATAGAGGGACGGCCGGTTGTTTCGAAAGAGACCAGCAGCAGACTGTGACAGTGAATACACACACACACACACACACACACACACACACACACACACACACACACATACACACACACACACACACACACACACACACACACACTCGCACACACACGCACACACACACACACACACACACACACACACACACACACACACACACACACACACACACACAGACACACACACACACACACACACACACACACACACACACACACACACACACACACACACACACACACACACACACACACACACACACACACTCGCACACGCACACACACACACACACATACACACACACACACACACACACACACACACACACACACACACACACACACACACACACACACACACACACACACACACACACACTTATATATATATATATAATATATATATATATATATATATATATATATATATATATATATATATATATAATTATTATTTCACGTAACAATAATTAACTGACGTCACAGCGGTACCCAATGAGACGCTCTACTACCATTCCACCATCAGTTCACATTCTATCTCCCCACAGTCAACACGGCAACTGCTTCGCTTCTCCCTGGTTGAAGTTTGCCTAGGAAGTTTTCTCCTATACAGTCCTAAGTTGACTGGGTGAAAGATATCTGGATCTACGGGTGCATTTACTGCCATATGTATTATTTACTATGCAGTTTGGAGCTGTGGGTTGGTTCGCTCTGACAACACCACTGCGGTTGCATGTATTGATCGTTGTGGTACCACACGACCTACGCTTCCTGCTTTTACAGAACAGTTTTTTGAGTGGGCTGCTTCTAGGGATATTACTTTGTCGGCACAGCATGTACAGGGTTTATACAATGTAACAGGAGACACAGAGTCTAGAGTCAGTAGGATGGATGGTGAGAGGATGTTACAGCCGTGTATTTTCAGGATGGTTTGTCAGCGTTTTTATACTCCTGATATCAATATTTTTCCTACACAGATAAATGCTCAGTTACCTGACTATGTTTCTTGGAGGCCAGACCCATCTGCTATGTGTATTAATGTCTTTTCCTTGGATTGGGGTGGGAAGAGTTTATATGCTTTCCACCTTTCAGTGTGATATCCAGGGCGCTCCGGAAACTGCAGGACTACGGGGCGACGGCGCTGATGATTCTTCCACTGTGGCCAACTCAGGTGTGGTTTCCGGCGGCCCTTCAAATGTTGGCAGCCGATCCAGTCTTGCTTTCACGCTGTCCTCTGCTTTTTTCCGCAACAGCTAACTCTTGCACACCTTCGGGCTCGGGGGTTGGTTGGTCTTGACAGCAATGGTGCTCTCTAGGCAGCATTCACACGTCGAGGCCTTTCGACAGAGGTTGCCCAGTTTTTCCTTCGGTCCTGGAGATCTAGCACCAAGGCTCATTATGGGCCGCGTATCAACAGCTGGCTGTCATTTTGCCTCGGCAGGGAAGTGGATCCGTTTCAACCACCTGTGAATGTCCTTCTGGACTATCTTTTGTCAGAATTTAAACGGGGGACAGGCCGTGGGTTCAGCTCTATGAACACTATCCGGTCTGGCATCTCTGCAGTTGCTACTTTTGATGGATGTCCTGCGGGACAACATCCTTTAGTTTCCCGTTTCATGAGGGCAGTCCTCCTGGAGAGACCGTCTTTTCCCCGCGCCTGCATGACTTGGGATCCTCAGCTAGTTCTGGATTAATATCTGTAGTCTGGGTCCCACGGAGGATTTGTCCTTTCCTCAGTTATCCATAAAACTGGTCGTTCTTGTGTTCTTGTTGACTGGCCAACGTGGCCAGACCTTGCATTTGCTGGACACAAGAAATTTGTTTGTCTCTGAGACTCAGGTTGTTTTTGGGATTGGCGATCTGGTGAAAACTTCCCATCCTGGGGTCCTTCTGTCAAGGATGGTCTTTGAGGCTTACCCGCATGACAACTGCTTATGCGTTGTGCACGCCACTGAGCATTATCTTGATAGGACCTTCCGAGGGGTGCTTACGGGGTTTTTCTTGACGACACGACCTCCAGTACGGTTGGTCTCTCGTGATACTTTGCGTCGTTGGGTGAGAGATGTGATGGGGGCTGCTGGCATTGACCTTACTATATTTTCTCCCTATTCGACTAGGTCTGCATCGTCCAGCAAGGCGGCCCTGGTTTTGCCGTTATTACGATTGTCTCCACCATTAGTTGGGCCAGGGAGTTGACCTTTACGCAACACTACCGGAAGCCCATCCCTCAAGATGGACAGTTTGCGAGGGCAGTTTTGTCATATAATGTTTGGCCTTTTCCTCTTCTCAGGGTTTAATAAGAGGGTTCTTTGACCCCATTTTTGGTATGGGTGATGGGTGATTTTTCTTTCCATGTTCCTGTGGGACTGTGTTTCACTATATTTTTGATAATTGTTAATGTTTTCTATCTTCTGAATTACAGTGTTGTGCTTTACTTTGTTCCTATGGATTTTCTTTTCCACAGCTCCATACTGGCTACCTTTTTCTGAATTGTGTGTGATTTGGTAAGTTTTAGGAACCTCTCTAAAGCTCTCATTGGGTACCACTGTGACGTCAGTTAAATATTGTGACGTGAAATTGTAAGATTAAACGAGTACTTACCAAGTATGAAGTTTGATCGTAATCTCACGAACATTTAACGACGTCACAGTGGTGCACAATGCCCTATCTATTCACCGAGCTCACTTTGTGGCATAGGCTCTCAGCGGTAGTTGGTGGCTGCTTCCTAAAACCTAGTCTCTAAACGGACTGATGGTGGAATGGTAGTAGAACGTCTCATTGTGCACCACTGTGACGTCGTTAAATGTTCGTGAAATTACGATCAAACTTCATACTTTGTAAGTACTCGTTTAATCTTACAATTATATAAATGTATAAATGAATATATATATATATATATATATATATATATATATATATATATATATATATATATATATATATATATTGTTATGTATGCCTTGTTAGTTGTTAAGTATAGTTTTGCTTTGGAGCTTCAAGGTTCGTTAGGGGAAATGTTTCGTGGTTGGTGTTCAGTGTATCAAATGATTCATTAGATGTTTTGTGTGTTGTTCTTTGTTTTCTTGTTCTGAAACGTCCGACCTTATAAATATGGGTTCCACCCAGTTCAGGGGATCATTTCCCGACCTGGTGGTTCAGGTAAGTGTACAAGCTCTCTCCTCCTCCAGTAAACGTAGTGAACTATAACTTTCTGAGAGGGCGCAGTAAGAGTAGGTAGGCTTTCAGTTTTGTTCGTGTATTGTTGGTGTTTATGTTAAGTCTAGGTATTATGTTTTGGAGTGAAATGTTTGAGGATCCTGAACTTCTACTTCTTTAATGGTAAATTTTATGATAAATTAAATGACTGATCTTTCCTTGTTAATTATTCTTCTTCCTATCTTTGAGTATTTATTGTAGGCTGTTAAGTAGAGTCTTTGTGAGTTCGTAACAGTTAATTTGGTGACCTCGCCAGGATACTCAGACAGTTTCTTCCTCCTGATTTTTGTTTTTTGTTTTGTTGTTGTTGTTATCAGTGTTGTAACTATGCCTGTGATAAGTGAAAGTGACGCACGTAACTTCTGTAGCTCCGAACCGAGTGTGGAACAAATTAGTTCTTTGGATCGCCATGAGTTAGCTTTAGTGGCTCAATGCTTGGGAATAGTCCTTAGCCGTTCCAGCAGCAAGGAGGAATTGTTCAACTATGTTGTATCACGTTTGTGCGTTGACACTGGAAATACTGTGGCTAAAGCTGAAGACTCTAGTATAAAGGAATTGCCGCTTGCTAGTGAGTTTGCTACAAATGTCACACTATTGGATGAGCCTAACCTGAGTGAGTGTAATGTACAGTTAGAATTGGCTAAAATCAAGTTACAAATTGCTAAGATTGAGGCAGATAAAGAGATTAAACTAGAGTCGATGAAGTTGGAACGTATAAAGCTTGAACACAGTGAAAGGATCAGCCAGGGTGTATCGAACACAGATTCGTTTGATGTTTCAAGGCATGTAAAACTTGTGCCTCTCTTTAATGAACGTAATGTAGAAACTTATTTTCGTTCTTTCGAGAAACTTGCAAATGCTTTGTCTTGGCCAAGGTGTTACTGGCCTATTCTTTTGCAGACTGTGTTAACTGGTAAAGCACAGTGTGTTTTTGTAGCATTATCTGAAGCCCAGTGTGCTGACTATGATATTTTTAAACAGGAAATATTGAAAGCCTATGAACTCGTACCTGAAGCTTACCGCCTGAGGTTTAGAGGGTGGCGTAAGAACCCTGATCAATCTTTTGTTGAATTTTCACGGGTAAAAAGGGATGCTTTTGAACAGTGGTTGCGCTCTCAGAAAGTTACAAGTTTTTCTCAGTTGTGTGAACTAATTTTGTTGGAGGAATTCCAGGCCAGTGTTTCTCAGGAAGTCTCTGTCTTTTTAAAGGAAAGGAATGCCTCTACACTTGAGGAGGCAGCTATTCTTGCTGATAACTATACGTTGTTGCACAGAGGCCCTACTGAGAAACACCTGGTGGGTATGAAAGGAGGAGGAGATGACAGGTACACTGACGTCGAGAAACCTGCTACTTTGTCTGGTGGTTTTAGTAATTCTTATAGTAAAATTAGAAATGTTGAAAGTGAGCCTAACAAAACTTTTGCACCTAAAACTTGTACCTATTGTGGTAAGATGGGCCACCAGATGAGGTCGTGCTGGAAGAGATCTCGGGACATTTATGTAACTAAGCCTGTATTTGTAGCTTCTGAATTGCAGGATAGGGAGTTAGTTAATGACCAGGACCATGAACTTAAACCAGTTTTCCTTGTTTCCGGATCTGGTATGCCTACTACTGATATACCTGTGTCACCTCATTGTGAATTGTCAAATAATGATCAAAGTGGGAAATTGGGTACTTATGAACTTTTTTTGTCACCTGGTACTATTACTAGCCAGGGGGAGGAAAGGGAGATAAAAATACTTAGAGATTAAGGAGCATTACGAACACTGTTATTGGAAGGAGTGGTGCCGACGACGGAGACTGGAAGGAGAATTATGATAAACTCATTATGTGGCGTACGGTCTGTGCCTCTGGTTGAGACTTATTTGCACACTTCCTTATTCGTTGGGCCAGCCTTGGTTGGGCTCGTTAAGGAGTTGCCGGTTCCTGATGTGGATCTCCTATTGGGCAACGATTTAGCTGGTGGGAGAGTGACTCCGACACCAGTATAATCTGAACGCCCTGAGAAATCTGATGCTACTTTACATTTAGAAGAGACCTTCCCTGAGCTGTTCCCGGTATGTGCAGTCATCCGTTCCATGGCATCCTGTCGTTCGGCCCCTGAAAAAGTCAACACTTCAGTGGAGAACAGACGGGGGCAGACAAATGGTGACGATATGAACTTAGGGACGCTGTTCTCTCCTGGTGACGAGTCGGTGAGCAGTAGTTCTACCACAGGTGGAAGCAGAGAGGGCCTCATCGCAGCCCAAGGTGATGATCCTGAATTACAGCAGATAAGAGACTTTCTCGAGGAGGAAGAGGACCTGTTACCTGTAAGAGGAAGCACCTGGAAGAACAACACGGTTGGTCGGGATGCTGTGATGGAGAAGTCAAACCACTTGTCCCAAGAACAACGTGGTCAGCTTTGCGACGTCCTGGCGGAACACAAAGATGTGTTCAGAGAAACGCCTGGCCGCACTACCTTACTTCACCACGATATTGATGTAAGTGAAACTAAAATCATAAAGCAATCTCCTTACAGAGTCAATCCAAGACAGGCGGAAATTATCAAGAAGGAGCTGGAGTACATGTTAGAGTTGGGACTCATTGATGCAGCCAAAAGCGAATGGAGCTCCCCTGTGACCCTTGTGCCGAAACCAGATAGCTCCCAACGCTTCTGTATTGACTACAGAGAAGTAAATAAGTTGACACGTAAGGACAGTTATCCTCTTCCTCGAGTTGAGGAATGTATTGATCAAGTAGGAAAATCTAAATTTCTCACAAAGATCGACATGTTGAAAGGATATTGGCAAATTCTCTTAACTACTAAAGCCAGAGAAATATCCTGCTTCACCACCTTTGGACAGACATATATGTGCAATGTAATGCCTTACGGTCTTACAAATGTACCTGCCACTTATCAAAGACTTATGAATTTCTTACCTAACAAATGATATTCCTGGTTGTGTTGTTTACATTGATGATGTTGTAATTTTCAGTGACAAATGGGAGGAACATTTACAAAGGCTAGGATGTTTGTTAACTAAATTGTCATCTGCCAATCTTGTTGTGAATTTAACTAAATGTGAATTTGTGCAAGCCAGAGTGCAATATCTAGGCTATGTCATAGGACAGGGAATCGTAGCACCACCTTTGTCGAAAATTGAGTGTATCAGTAACCTTGCAGCACCAACAAGTAGAAAAAAATTAAGGTTTGTTGGAATGTTAGGATATTATAGAATGTTCATCAACAGTTTAGCTAAAATTCTGACCCCTTTAACAGATCTCCTCAAGAAAGGAGTAAAATTTGAGTGGAGCCACGAGTGTGATGACGCATTTCATTAGCTGAAGGGTGTTTTATGCTGCCAGCCCGTGTTGCAAGCACCAGACTTCTGTAAATCCTTCAAGCTGGCCTGTGATGCGAGTGATGTTGGGACAGGAGCTGTTTTATTACAAGAAGATCAGTTTGATGTTGATCATCCTGTTTCTTTCTTTAGTAAGAAATTCAGTTTGGCTCAAAGAAATTATTCTGTCATAGAAAAAGAGTTGCTGTCCCTTATCCTGGCATTAAAACATTTTGCTGTGTAACTTTGTACCGGTGATTGCATAACAGTTTACGCTGACCACCACCCTCTAAAATTCTTAAGCAATGGCAGATTGCTTGTCCCGAATGTAACTTAAATTTCATGTCATGAAATTTCTTTCCTTACGGGGGGAGGTGTTATGTATGCCTTGTTAGTTGTTAAGTATAGTTTTGCTTTGGGGTTTCAAGGTTCGTTAGGGGAAATGTTTCGTGGTTGGTGTTCAGTGTATCAAATGATTCATTAGATGTTTTGTGTGTTCTTTGTTTTCTTTTTCTGATGCGTCCGACCTTATAAGTATGGGTTTCACCCAGTTCAGGGGATCATTTCCCGACCTGATGGCTCACGTGAGTGTACAAGCTCTCTCCTCCAGTAAACGTAAGAGAACTATAACTTTCTGAGAGGGCGCAGTAGGAGTAGGTAGGCTTTCAGTTTTGTCCGTGTATTGTTGGTGTTTATGTTAAGTCTGGGCATAGACTACACCATACTTGACTGGACACTCGAAATCTGACCTTTTGCAAACAGGCCCTACGGCAGATTTTTAGAAAAATCAAATAAAATACTTAGAAATAAGATAGGAACCTCAAATAAAAAGCAAACACTTCAGAGTGATGTAGAAAATATGTTTATAAGCAACAAAAATAAATTAGTCAACGTACGTCATCAGTGGGCGACAATTATTAAATCCTAAGAAACCAAGAAAAACACAAAATTTGCAATAATTTCCAGGAATATTGGAATTTCAATCTGAAAAAACTTACATGCATAGCCCATGTAGTCTATATTAATCTATATTAATATGCAATAACATAGAATACACCATACGTGACTGTGCACTCGAAATCGGGTCTTTCGCAAATGTGTCCTGAGGCGATTTTTTGTTTGTTTTATTTGAATAAAATACTTAAAATCATCATAGAAACCTCAAACAAAAAGCAAACACCTCAGAGTGATATGAAGAATATGTTTATGAGCAACAAAAACAAATTAGTCAACATACGTCATCGGTGGGCGACAATTATTAAATCCTGACACCAATAAAAACACCAAATTTGCAATAATTTCCAGGAATATTGGAATTTCAATCTGAAAACACTTACATGCATAGCCCATGTAGTTTATATTAATATGCAATACCATAGAATACATCATACGTGACTGTGCACTCGAAATCGGGTCTTTCGTAAATGTTTCCTGAGGCGATTTTTTGTTTTTTTTATTTGAATAAAATACTTAAAATCATCATAGAAACCTCAAACAAAAAAGCAAACAACTCAGATTGATGTGAAGAATATGTTTATGAGCAACAAAAACAAATTAGTCAACATACGTCATCGGTGGGCGACAATTATTAAATCCTAAGACACCAATAAAAACACCTTATTTGCAATAATTTCCAGGAATATTGGAATTTTAAACTGAAAACGAGAACATACATAGCCAATGTAGTCCATACTAATATACATGCATGCTTGAAATACGATTTGAAACTGAGCATGGCAGGATACACAACACCTTAGTGTTGAGAGAGTAATTGTAAAATATAACCAAAACCTGAACACAACACCCTAAATCAATCGTAATCAATTCACTCATACTCATACTTTACTCATACTTTCATATACCCATAAATAACATCAAGAAGAAAAAAAATTTACATTCCTAATGAACTTACGATGTTTGCTGAGTGTCATCGAGAGAGCGTTTCTCAGAGACTGTGTAAAATAACTCCATTGTAATTCCTTATTGGTGATGGTCTCTAGTCAGCTTGTTGGTTTCATTGCCTCCTCCTCCTCTTCTATCTAGCAATGTTCTTTCCAATGATCATATCACCATACATCACTTTACCAGCGTACGTACTTTTCCTTTTATCCTGCCTGCCATGCTCAGTGAAAACGTAGAAAACAAACAAAATATTTGGAAATAGTTTCAAATCTTATTTCAAGCATGATTCAGAGTATACAATAGAAGCTGATGTAGAGAGTTAAGGGTACTAACGCTAGCCTGTTTTCCGTTTTCCCTGGATTTACAGCGATACGACTACCAGTCTGGTCACACTAACTTTGTGGAATCAGCTGTTCATAACAACAACACAAGCCGTTATGGAGGAAGCACTTCTCTTCTTCTTCTTCTGCTCATGAACATTTTCCATGAGACTTATAATAGCGTCATGGGACCAATGAATTGAACTATTTATGTTGTTGGCCTTTGTGTAAGGCCCCTTTATACAGTCTTCTTCTTCTTCTTCTTCTTCTTGTAACCCCTTGATCATGTCATGCGAGAAGTAAATGCTATATTTGCATCGAATTAAAATTTATATTTGGGTGTTTTCTTGTATTGTCGTCTATCCTATTTTTCTCATACTCATGAAACGTCATTGAACAAAGAAATGCAATATTTTTTTTGTTGCATATATACCGAATAAACGATAGTTTCTCAGTACGGACGTCTCGCCGTCACACGTTCAGCTACGCGCCAGGAATTGTTGTGAAAAATTAATTCCCAAGCCGATATATCGATAATATGACATTTGATGACAATCAAATCATATTAAGGAATGGTGATTTCACAATATGTGAGGTTTTATTTCTGAAATTATTGCGAATTTGCCAGACATTTTTTCTATAAACAATATGCTTTATACACAACTCCCACACGATTTTTACTCAAACTTGTAATCTTTATGTTAATTTCCTATTTGCAAAAGTTGTAAAATATTTTTTTATGTTCAGCCATGGTTCAGCAATCATTACTGATTGTAAAGACATGAAATACAATGTCCTAAGTAGAATATGAACTGATATATGAAGTATTATCTGTCATCACTCATAGCAGCGGAATCTATAGGACCGAAATGTAAATCGTCTGTCAGCGATTGTCGCGAGTGTCCAGTCAAGTATAGTGTAGTCTATGGTCTGAGTATTATGTTTTGGAGTGAAATATTTGAGGTTTCTGAACTTGTACTTCTTTAATGGTAAATTTAATGATAAAGTAAATGACTGATCTTTCCTTGTTAATTCTTCTTCTTCCTATCTTTGAGTATTGATTGTAGGCTGTTACGCAGAGTCTTTATGAGTTCGTAGCAATATATATATATATATATATATATATATATATATATATATATATATATATATATATATATATATATATAT
Organism: Cancer borealis; assembly: GCA_036785275.1. Lineage (NCBI taxonomy): Eukaryota > Metazoa > Arthropoda > Malacostraca > Decapoda > Cancridae > Cancer > Cancer borealis. Next base: position 9,996 of record JAXIVD010012023.1, read on the forward strand.
ATATATATATATATATATATATATATATATATATATATATATATATATATATATATATATATATATATATATATATATATATATATATATATATATATATATATATATATATATATATATATATATATATATATATATATATATATATATATATA
>JAXIVD010012024.1:2500-10144 GCA_036785275.1 Cancer borealis
TGTTTACTTCCGCTCTGTTCCGTATAGCTCATGGACAAAACCTTATACACACACACACGCACACACACACACACACACACACACACACACACACACACACACACACACACACACACACACACACACACACACACACACACACACACACACACACACACACACACACACACACACACACACACACACACACACACACACACACACACACACACACATAAATTAGTAAAAGATAATCATTGTTTGTTTTGGATTTACAAGTTCAATTTCTAGAATCAAAAAGTCCTGCCTGTCGTAAAAGTGAGTAGGAATATTCATGAAAATCTACACCGATGGACGCCCTTATGTCTGAGGACAAAGTTGTGTAGAACACACCATGCCGGGAGGGAACGTGGAGACAATGGCGGCTGGAGGGGTGGAGGTTCAGACTGACATTTATTAGTGAACGGATCAAGTTTCACGCCGCCGCTGGTGCTGCCTCTCGTCCTCCCTTCAAACATTTCATCTTTTATTGTCCATCTGGATTTGAGGTTTAGACTTTTTTTTCTTAATATCTTCCTCATTCGAAAAGACAGTTGTTTTATAATCCACCTTAATGCCAAAATAATTACACCAAACATAATCTCACTGTCAATCGATGGCTAGATACATAAATAATCATTGCTTGCTTAGTACTACAGATTTTCACTGCAAAACACCGATGCAGCTTTACATTCTTAAGAGGATTCACTAATGTTCTACGTAACTACACAAACGACTTAGTGTTGTGACAGCTGTGGGAAAGTTGCAATCTTTCCAGAATAATGATGACTACGATTATAATAACAAATGATTAAAGTTGTTAGTGAATAAGTGTCATAATATCATTCTACTTAAAATCAATGACGGTGAACTAATTGTTGATAAACCGGAAATCTCAAAAGAAGTAGATATTTTTTTTCTGAGTAATCTCATTGATTAATGTGGAGTTAGTGCCGTCAAATAACACTTTTCCTCCACTATTTTTCTCTCATTTTCCTTCTCCTCCTACTCCTTTTCCTCCTCTTTTTCCATTCAAAGCCTCAGGAGGGATTGGGAGAATCTGGCACCTCCCTTTCACTCCCTGATTGATTAACTGAGTGAGTGTCTCCGCCAGTTTACACGCCGCCTCCCCCGATGGCTTGTTTGCCTCGCTTTCTGGGCTCTCGCCTCCCCTCTGTGTGGTCAGCCGTCTTCGCTTTCAGTATCATTTGCACAACTTTTTTCTCTCACTGAAAACGTAATATTTCAAAACTTTTCTTAGTGTTAGTTTTCTGGCAGATTCTTCCTTTTTTTCTTGTGCATTATAAACTATTGATATGATGGTCAATTTGTTTGTTTTTATAGATGTTTGTCTTACCCACGGGCTGTATTTGTGTTGAATATTATGTCTATTTGCCTGTTTACCCTCCTGTCTTCCTACTTGCCTTTCCATCTGTCTATATGTCTGTTTGTCTGTGGACTTTTTTTCTTCTCTCTTTCTCTCCTTAAAAAACAACAGAAAACGCAAGCATGAATTATATATTTTAGGAGAATAAATATAAGGTTATAAATTAGGGAGGAAAATAATTCAAAATCCTTAGTTTCAACCTGTCATGTGAAAAGAGAAGGAAATTACTAATGAAAACACGATTACAAATTCTACTCCAACTAACTGTGCCAAGTGAATTTGACTTATAACGAATTTCATTACCTACTCCCCTTGCTATGCTTCATTAGATTTATTTATGTATTTATTTATAGATAAAATTTCACTTCATACACATAAAAATAAAAAAAATAGAAAATTCAAAATAAGCAACAAAAGAATGATACGTCATGACTGTGTAGTGAAGCGTAAAGAATGGAATAGTGTGTGTGTGTGTGTGTGTGTGTGTGTGTGTGTGTGTGTGTGTGTGTGTGTGTGTGTGTGTGTGTGTGTGTGTGTGTGTGTGTGTGTGTGTGTGTGTGTGTGTGTGTGTGTGTGTGTGTGTGTGTGTGTCCCAGAGAGGCGAGCATTTACTTTTCAATCAATACCATACTGCTTTCTATTCCTCGTCTGTCTGTCCCTGTGTGTCTACTAGTCTGTATGTATGTATGTATTGGTGTACATGTACTTGTCTGTCATTGTGTGTGTCGCCACCTTTCTGTCAGGCTGTGTTGGCGGGAGTGATGAAGTTGTGCGTCTGTGTGTTCAGTCATCCCTGTGCAGACATGAATGAATGCACTTGTTTGACACTTGACTTAGCATTGTTCGTTATATGAATTCTGAACGTTTGTTAATTTGTTCTGCAGTGTGTGTGTGTGTGTGTGTGTGTGTGTGTGTGTGTGTGTGTGTGTGTGTGTGTGTGTGTGTGTGTGTGTGTGTGTGTGTGTGTGTGTGTGTGTGTGTGTGTGTGTGTGTGTGTGTGTGTGTGTGTGTGTGTGTGTGTGTGTGTGTGTGTGTGTGTGTGTGTGTGTGTGTGTGTGTGTAGAAGACTTGGTTCGTTAGTATAACTTTTCTCTTTTCTGTTGTCATGCTGTCGTATATCAGATGGTTTGTAAAACAAATTAAACAATATTTTTTATGTAAATTAATTAAAACAGTTTATGATTGCATAACATTTCTTACTATTTTCTTTTTTACACGCATCTTGGGAATATCATTATAGTTTTTGCAACATCATCCCCCTGAACTAATTGTTTCAGGCCACGTCTGGATAATTTCACCATTTCTGATTAAACTCTTTTAGTTTTAACTATTATCGTCACCAGACATTGGTAATTGAGATGCAAGTTTCCAATACTTAGTCCTAACTTTACCGTGTTTTGTGATGCCCAGGTGGCCAGCAGGTGGCCTCTCCGGTGGTTGCGTCGTGTTAATTCAACAAAAATCTTTCAAAGCTTTCCACTTACACGCGGTCGTCGAGAATCCGTCGACAGGGTTCGGGCACAATTGGCCTAATCTGCGTAACAGTGCATTTGGGTGCAGCCAGTCGACAAATTGCTCCAATTAGTAGAAGGTCTTCATCACATTTGCATACTTGTGCCAAATAACATTACTGAGGTTCCAGTTCTGTTTGAGTCCTTCCAGCTGTACCTCCACCAGCTTTGTGAAGACTGAACGGTCTTAAGGTCTAGTCAAACAGCTGGAAACAGCCATTTATCACGGCGTGGCTCCACATTTGTACGATGATAATTTACTAACTTAATATAACCATAACATTATTGTTCGATTTTAGCCATACATTATATGGTGGTTTTATTGTGCCATTAATATTCTACAGTACGCGATAAATAAATTTACAGAACTGAAGGAACATATACAAAACCAAATCAATATTCAGATACCAAACACCTGAGAGGAAGTGTTCAGCGTCACACAACATCGGGCTCAGCTGGTGTAATCAAACACGTTCTAAAGAGTGGAATTCTCGTGGAATTCTCAGAAAAGAATATGATAAAGAAAAGTTCTTCTTAATATTCCTGAGGCAGACCCATTAGCGACAGCCACATCAACGGAGCTGAGGATGAGGAAAGGATTTTATTCGTGATTCATCAAGACCTCCGGGACGACGGCCTCTGATGCAAACAAGTCAATTATACTGAACCACCTGTGTCCCTGAGCGCCGGGAAGGGGCTGGAGGCTGGGGAGAGGACGGTAGGGACGAAGGAGAAAAAATGTTTTAAGGTGTCTAATTATAAGTGTTGGCTGTATAGTGTGTGATCTTCCCGTCTTGTTGATAAATACGTTGGGTGATCTGCTGATTGTTTTGGAACATTACATATATGACAGTTTTAAACCTCGTGCCTCTGAGGACTAATATTCCCTTCCAGTCATCTAGAGATATAGAAAAGCAGAACACCGTAAATCTGAAGTCCCCCTGACAACAAGAATAAGTACAATGTAAGGCTATGTTCGAGGGTGTTGAGTAGGGACACATAACACCCAATTGTGTAAAGGTTTAACCAGACGTACTAAATCCTGTCCCCGTCCCACTAACGACACCCGACCACCCATTCACCCCCTCCCTCCTGATGCCTCCCTCTTCCCTGATACACTCAATTATAAGCCCTAAGAGGAACGTGCGTGTCGCAGTCAAGTGTTACACGCTTGTTAACACTCATCCCCTTTGTCACCCTACTCACCCTTTCCCCTTCCCTTGGTTTTAAATCCCCCTCGCAGGGAGAAGGGAGATGCAAAAAGGGATGTCAGAGCGAGAAGGGAGAAAGAGAGTAGAAGAAGTAGGAGGGGAGGATTTGGAAGAGGAGGAGGAGAAAAGGGAATGGAGGCAGGAAGGAAGGAAGGAAGGAATGGAGGGAGACAGGATGAAGGGGAGGCAATAGGGAAGGGTGAGGGCACACGCAACACCCTACACTGGAAAATTATGTGGTACTCCTTCCTCCTCACTTCCTTCCAGCCACGCTTCTCACTCACTCTCACTTGTTCCCTCTCTCCCCTTTCCTCTTTCATCTCTCATTCTTTCGTATTTTGCTGCAGTCCCTTACATCTCTTGCTGTCATATTTCTTCTGTTCTCTCTCTCTCTCTCTCTCTCTCTCTCTCTCTCTCTCTCTCTCTCTCTCTCTCTCTCTCTCTCTCTCTCTCTCTCTCTCTCTCTCTCTCTCTCTCTCTCTCTCTCTCTCTCTCTCCTTCTCTGCATTCCTCTTTCTTCCAGTTTTCCACATTTCTCCCCCTCTTCTCTCCCTGCGTGAAGGCGGATCGATACAGATTATCTCCAAGGGAAGAAATGACAATTATTAAAATATTTTTTTTTTAAATATTGACTGACATTTAGTGACTCATGCCTCTGTTTTTTTTCTTCTTTTCTATGAAGCAACACGCGACTTTGATGGTTTCCTCGAAAAACGTAACGTACAGCTTGTATGTAAGTGTGTATGTATGTATGTATTTATTTATTCATGTATGTATGTATGTATGTATGTTTGCACGTTGTACTGCTATCTTCGTTATAACACTCCTCCTGATACATAGTGAAGCGTGATGACATAACAATAGTCTCTTAAAAACACGTTTGATATAATTCATAATACTTTATTTTTAACTGAGTCTCGTCACTATGAACAAAGTGATTGTAAAACATTCAACCTCGAAGACTGAATAATATAATCAATTTAATTATAAAAACTCATTACTTTTCAATGCGTTTTAAGAAGCTTTTCAAAAACCTCATGAATAATAGTCTGTAGTTAATACTATACACTAGATGGTTTAATTAATAATCAATATAATCATCAATAATTATCTTTATATTTCAACAAACTGTCCGGTAGATTTAGTATCAATTATTCTCAAGTAACTTACAAACCCGAGGATGAATTACAGTTTCACATCATTCAAAAAGGTAAATAAGTTAGATGGTGTTAATAAGTAAGATTTCTAGTTTCCCTTTCCCCTCTTCTAACATATCCCTTCCCCATCTCTCTCTCTCTCTCTCTCTCTCTCTCTCTCTCTCTCTCTCTCTCTCTCTCTCTCTCTCTCTCTCTCTCTCTCTCTCTCTCTCTCTCTTTCTCTTTATGCAACATTTGTTTTTTTCACTTCCATCACCTTCATTGCTATGCTTTGTTTCCTCATACTGGGATAGTTGGTATAACCGGACAAATGAGATTCTCCTTTACGTCCACGTCGAAAGGTATATACATCATGTTTAATTCTGATGTGCCTAGTTGATCCCTCCTCCAGCCCTGCCTCCTCTCCTCCCCTCGTGTGGCAGCATCAGGTCAACTTAAAGGGAAACTCAACATCAACAACACTTTACATGGCGCGTAATCGCATTAACTCTGTATTTGCATTGAGTTTAGGGAGAGCTGGTTCACGTTTTGCTATACATATGGTAATAAATTTGGATTCCGTCGACTCAGTGGGTCCACCGTTCCAATGGGATTGTGAATGGCTTTTACCGAGTACCTAAGGCGACTTATTCTTCCTCTTCGTTTACTTTTGTGTTATACTTCAAGAAAGCTGTTTGTTTGGGGGTTTGGGGGGAAGGGACACAGACGTATATGTTTCCCCAAGTAAAGTATGATTTGAATTTTCATAGTCAAAATCAAGGAACACTTGATGACGTAGGATATCACCTTACTGGACATCAGATGACCTTGCAGTGTGTCAAGGGAACAGCTGGGTCAGTACAGAGGACGCCTTGCTCACCACAAATCCTCACCTCTTGACCACTGTCGCCGCCCAAAGCCCACCTCAACCCTCCCTACATTCCTCTCTCCTCCTCTTCGCCAATGATAAACAAACTTGAGGATAAGAATAAGTTTATGGACGCGCCACAAAGGCCCCCTCGTGGGTCTCTCCTGTCCATTATTGCGCCTCACAACAGTCCATTGCTGAGCTGCCATCCATCCAGGTCTTAACTTGGCGTATAAGTCCCACCGTGAGTTATTTCTTAATAAGATACAAGGAGGAGGTAAGGTGGAGGTGTGGGAGCCGCCCGCCGCCCTCATACGGAAACCACTCGGCTACCTTCTTTGTTTACAGTCACCCTTATATAGTTATCGCCGCCGCCCGCTGCTTCCATTAAAAGCCTATCACACAGCGACCAAGGCGGGATATTTTTCCTCCTTCATTACTATATACAATTCATCGTGCCGCCATTTTAGAAGCACGAGAAGCTGCTGTGATACTTCCTTGGCGTCACGTGAAGGGATGACCTGTGACCTGTGACCCCATGACCTGTGACCTGTGACCTGTGACCTGTGACCCCATGACCTGTGACCTGTGACCTATGACCCCATGACCTGTGACCTGTGACCTGTGACCTATGACCTGTGACCCCGTGACCTGTGACTAACTTTCTCCTTAGCAGTATCGTCTTTGGTGGCTCAGAAGGGAAAGAAAAGAAAAACAATTGAGTGAGTTAAGGAGAAAATTATGTCTTTTTTGTATTACATTATCAATTGGTCAAGGTTCACTTTGGCGCCTGAGGAGGTGACGAAACATCCCCAGCGTTACTTACACTGAAACGCACCTGGATGATAAAGCAGTGGGGGAAAACTAAAGATTTGCACAGGTAATATTCTCCCGCCCTGTCTGCCTTTTCATCACACAGTAAGTCATATCAACGGGAACATTTACAGGGAAGGGAAGTTATCTCTCTCTCTCTCTCTTCTCTCTCTCTCTCTCTCTCTCTCTCTCTCTCTCTCTCTCTCTCTCTCTCTCTCTCTCTCTCTCTCTCTCTCTCTCTCTCTCTCTCTCTCAAAGTAAGCATTCAGTTATTTTTCCATTGTAATTTCGTCATACGCTTTGTTGCTGATTGACGGGATTCAAAGAGTCAAGTTACGCCCAATGAAAGCCGATCAAAGCTCTTCACAAGTTATTTTTTTTTCATTCCTCTTCTCATCCTCGCTTACGCCTTTTTTTTCTTCCCCCCCTAGTGCTTGTTAGTATGTGTGTGTGTGTGTGTGTGTGTGTGTGTGTGTGTGTGTGTGTGTGTGTGTGTGTGTGTGTGTGTGTGTGTGTGTGTGTGTGTGTGTGTGTGTGTGTGTGTGTGTGTGTGTGTGTGTGTGTGTGTGTGTGTGTGTGTGTGTGTGTGTGTGTGTGTGTGTGTGTGTGTGTTATTGGGCTTTGCGAGAGTCGGTTCACAGAGGATCCGATCCCTTGTTTTTACTTTCCTATCGATTATTGAGATTCTCGCCGCCACTTG
>JAXIVD010012025.1:0-10143 GCA_036785275.1 Cancer borealis
CTAAGCCTCTCATTATATTTTTCTCCTATCATCTTCCCTCCCTTTCACCATTATTACTTGTGTTACTATTATCACCATCCTTACCTATTGTTGCTATAAAGTAATGCCTATCATCATCATCATTATCATCATCATCATCATCACTAGAACACTCAATCTTCCTAATATAAAACTCAATAAAAATTCCTGTTTTACCAACTCCACCTGAATTTACCTTAATATGCCTACCTAATTTTCTTAACGTGATGAATCTTACTAAAGGAATTGAATGCTTCTTTAGCAAATGGATCAGAGGGTAATTTTAGTGTATAGAAATGGAATTGCTACCTTTGCTTAAGGTTGAGAGTCTAACGTGTATGAAAGGAAAGGTAAGGTATGTTAAGGTAATGAGTATCTAGGTAATTGAAGGACATGACACTTGATAGTTGAAGTGCAATTATAGTGGAGTTTTTCTTTAACTCAAATTTTAAGAGGTAGAGTTAATTTAAATGAGGAATAATTAACTCTCTCTCATCTCTCTCTCATCTTCTCTCTTCTCTCACTCTCTCTCTCTCTCTCTCTCTCATGCACCAACCTACTTCCATCGTTCACAATTATCGGTATTGTGTGTTCTCAAACCATTACAGTAACAAACAGACACATCAACCTGGGCGCTCACGACACACGATACACACACACACACACACTACACACACACACACACACACACACACACACACACACACACACACACACATGGTCTCCTTAACCACCATCTCTTCGGTCACCTCTAAAGGGCACCACACACACACACACACACACACACACACACACACACACACACACACACACACACACACACACCACACACACACACACACGCACACACACACACACACACAACATACACAAACATATATGCAAATATTATCCATATAAACATGAGAGAGAGAGAGAGAGAGAGAGAGAGAGAGAGAAGAGAGGAGAGAGAGAGAGAGGAGAGAGAGAGAGAGAGAGAGAGGAGAGAGAGAGAGAGAGAGAGAGAGAGGAGAGAGAGAGAGAGAGAGAGAGAGAGAGAGGAGAGAGAGAGGAGAGAGAAAGAGAGAGAGAGGAAGACAGGAGGAGAGAGAGAAGAGTGAGAGAGAGACGAGAGAGAGAGAGAACCGGTGAACGCTCATTTGCACGTAAAGATAAATGCGTGAGAGAAAGATATTTTACACTCAATCAAGAAATGATGTGAATCAGATTTGAAGAAAAAAAACAGGAGGAGGAGGAAGAGGAGGAAGAGAAGGAGGAGGAGGAGGAGGAAGAGGAGGAGGAGAAAGCAGAAGCAAAACAAGACAAGAACAAGAATGAATAAAAGTGGGAAGATGACGATTAAAAACTGAAATAATAATAATAATAACAATAATAACAACAGCAATAATAATAACAATAACAATAATAATAAGTAAAAATAAGATGAAGATACAAATAAAAAAGATAAGAACAAGGGAAAAAAAACACAATTTTATCAACAGCTCATCTTCATTATCTTCTTTCCTCTCTTTTCACGCTTTTTTTTTGTGCTCAATGGAAACATTTTTCGCCCAAATAATTTATCGTCCAAGTAATTTCTCGCGATATGGTCACGTGTTTGAAATTTATGTGAAAACTATGAACCGATTCCAAAAATTGTAGGTCAGTGGTTTTTTTTCTCTTTTATTGATAGGTCATGTGTGTGTGTGTGTGTGTGTGTGTGTGTGTGTGTGTGTGTGTTGTGTGTGTGTGTGTGTGTGTGTGTGTGTGTGTGTGTGAGGTCATTAAGTGAGTGGCAACTGTATCTATGTCTAAGCTAGTCCATACACACATACATACAAACATATTTGCATACACACACACACACACACACACCACACACACACACACACACACACACACACACACACACACACACACACACACACAGCCTAAAAATAAAAATCAAGAGAAATCATTGATCAAAATCTAAAAATAAAAATAAACCAAAATAAAAGAAATCAAAAGCATATTAAAATCAACAACGAAGCGTTAAAATAATTAACCACAATCATCAATCCAAATAGTTCAGTCCCCGCAATAATTGATGAACCATAAAGAAAACGAGGAGCGGGAGACCAACATGTGAAGGAGGAGGAGGAGGGGGAGAGGAGGTTCTGGAAGGTAGAGAGGGAGGGAGGGAGAGAGGGAGTGAGTGAAGTTAAAGTGGTGGTGGATGGCGATAGGTACAGTCACTCCACTCCTTGTAGCCGCCTGCACAGTCACCACTCCTCACTTGCTCCACACGCCGCCAAACACCGTCCGCCACAACACTTAGCAAGGTGAGTCTGGTGTCAAGATGTGCTCAGACGAGGGAAGGACGTGAGATTCTGTTTGTGTGTTAGTGTGTTTGGAGAGGTGTTTGACAGGTGTGTTTTGAGGAGTTTGTTGATTGGGTTTTGTTTGTTTTTCTTAGTTTTGGTGATTGTGTGATTGGGTTTAAAGGTTTTGTGTGTTTGGACAGGTGTGTTTTGAATTTTCAGGTGTGTGTTGAATGTCAGGTGTGTTAAGGATCTTCAGGTGTTTTGAGAATCTCAGGTGTTTTAAGAATCTCAGGTGTTTTAAGAATCTCAGATGTGTCTAGAATCTCAGGTGTGTGTAGAATCTCAGGTGTGTCTAGAATTTCAGGTGTGTGTAGAATCTCAGGTGTGTCTAGAATCTCAGGTGTGTGTAGAATCTCAGGTGTGTCTAGAATTTCAGGTGTGTGTAGAATCTCAGGTGTGTCTAGAATCTCAGGTGTGTCTAGAATATCAGGTGTGTGTAGAATCTCAGGTGTGTGTAGAATCTCAGGTGTGTCTAGAATTTCAGGTGTGTGTAGAATCTCAGGTGTGTGTAGAATCTCAGGTGTGTGTAGAATCTCAGGTGTGTCTAGAATCTCAGGTGTGTGTAGAATCTCAGGTGTGTCTAGAATCTCAGGTGTGTCTAGAATCTCAGGTGTTTTAAGAATCTCAGGTGTGTCTAGAATCTCAGGTGTGTCTAGAATCTCAGGTGTGTGTAGAATCTCAGGTGTGTCTAGAATTTCAGGTGTGTGTAGAATCTTCATGTTTTTGAGATGAACAGAATCATGTGAGGAAAATGGTCATTGTTTTTTTTTCTATGAAACTTAACTTAAAATCTACTTATCCAATACTTATAAAGACGCTTTTAGACGATCTTTTTTCCATTTCACACACACTGCAATTCATATATCGACTATAAATACAATGAGAATAATACGTCAAGTGCATACAGTACTTCAATGCATACAGAAAAGGCAAATATCAAGATGAAACATAAGCTAATACAATAAAAATCACGTATTCTTGAGTGTGAACAAATATTACTAAAGTTTGTGAGTTCTTGATCATAAGGAATTGAAAGAAAAGTTTGATTAGCAAGACTGATTCGGTTTCAAATTAAAGTCACGAATTTAACCCTCTTATCCACTTCGTCTGATGCAAATTGGTACTCGGTGGAACATTATACAGTTGCAATGAAAATAAATAGAAGTGTAAATGTTTTCTCTCATTCTGTCATGTGTTTGATATTCGTAAAAGTGAGGATGATAATAACTTTTCCGTTTGTCTATCATTATAACATTCTTTGTCTTCTGTGTCACCTCCTTTCCCTTCCCTGTTACTCTTCTGTTACGGCAAGAGTTCAACATTCCACATCTTCACGTTACATTCACCCACACATAGTTGATAATAAGTAATGAGAGTTGGGTCACCTGTGTTAAGACAATGATGAAGGTAAAAAAACACACACACACACACACACACACACACACACACACACACACACACACACACACACACACACACACACACACACACACACACACACATAAACACACTTATGGGTCACGTCCTCAAACAATCACGATGCCAAAGTTCAGTATAGTGAAGAGAGAGAGAGAGAGAGAGAGAGAGAGAGAGAGAGAGAGAGAGAGAGAGAGAGAGAGAGAGAGAGAGAGAGAGAGAGAGAGAGAGAGAGAGAGAGAAAGGTTATTGTTTCTCTATGCATGCGTTGACTTACTAGAACAAAAGAGTGACAAAGAGAAAAGCGGTGTGTGTGTGTGTGTGTGTGTGTGTGTGTGTGTGTGTGTGTGTGTGTGTGTGTGTGTGTGTGTGTGTGTGTGTGTGTGTGTGTGAGACCAAAACCTGGAAAAAATACTTATGAATATTGAAGCTTAATCTTGAAGGGAGATGACGCAATGAAAAAAAAAAAAAAAGTCATATTTATTTTTGTCTAGAAATACCAAACACAAGTAACAAAACAAAAAAAACATCCAAACAGAAAACATAATAGGAAATCAAACACTGAAACAAGACAATCAAAACAAGAGTCAGTGAGGAGGGAAAGAAACGAAGGAAGACGAAGAGGTATAGGAAGGATGGTAGGGAGGGAGAGGAGGAAGAGGAGGGATGGAGGTACTGGCCCACAAACCGCGGCCAGAGAAAACCCGTTAGTTGCTGGAGGTGCTCAGGAAGGCAACGGTGCTGAGTTCCTTGAGGGAGGGAGGGAGGGGGAGGATGGAGAGAAGAGACAAAAAGAGAGAGAGAGAGAGGGAGAGAAGGTTGAACATGATCGTAAAGTCATAGATAATAGTGTTCTAAAAAATCCTCCTTCAGGTTAAGTCTTATAGTTTGCCTCTCCTCATCTTTCTGGAGGTAAGAGTATAAAAGGTAACTGTTTGTAACCAGCCTCACCCTTTCTCTCGGTCACTCACTTCACGCCCTCATGCCCTGGAAACACCCAAGCCTTTATCTCACCCTGACCAAGCTCTCATTCACACTACCAACACACTACCAACGCACTCCTTCAGAAATGTATTGTAGTTAATAGAGTTTTCATCTTTCTTTAGTTAATCCCATCTAACCTAACTTACGAGAGACAAATAAACTCAACTTAAAACCAAAATCAGATAACCTTAGGGAAAAAGAAGCTAAATAATATGTCTTTGTCTTCGATATGCAAAGGAAGACTATTGAATGAAAAGAAAATAGAGAAAATTAAAAGAAAAGAAAAGAAAGCGAGATATGCAGACACAAAGAACAAGACAAAAAAAAGAATCCTGGACAGACCATAATCGTGAGAGGGTAAAAGGGGAGACGAGAAGAAGAAAGAGAAGCATGGGGAGGAGGAGTTAGAAGAGGTGTAGGAGGAGGAGGAGAAGGAGGGGAAGAGGAGGAGGTGGAGGAGAGCCTGGTGACCTCAATAAGGACTAAGGAAGTGATCCGTGCCTGGCGGGAAAGTGCGGTAGCGGTGACAGAGGAGGAGGAGGAGGAGGAGGAAGAGGAGGAGGAGGAAGGGGAATAACCAACGCTTAGTCATGTAAAGTAAATGAAGATGAAAGAAAAGTTGTAATATTAATCGCAACTATAACTATAACGCAACTATAACTATAACTATAACGCAACTATAACTATAACTATAACGCAACTATAACTATAACTTCTCTATTCACTAAAACCTTTGTTGCTCAGCGGACTTAGAGGACGCCACTGAACCACCTTGAACTCCCGACACCTACATTTGCATTCCCTCTTAACGTTGCTACACCACCACCATCACCACAACCCAGACAATAAAGGAAGGAAAACAGCACTTGAGAAACCACCACCATCATAATACCATAAATGATCGATAATGTATGTGAACTCCAGAACTGTGTCATGGTAGCAGTGTTTCCCCTGAAGGTGACTCGTGCGGCTGGCAGCGAGGTGGTCCCGTAAACAAGGCAGATAACGGGACATTTGGTAACCCTGAACTTGAGACGCCGAAGAAGACGCTACATTCTCGATGCTCTCTTGTTTTTTTTTATATAGGGATGAATATAGAGGTTTATTCTAAGGTTTCTGGGGTTTACGTGTCTTTAGATTCCTTTAGTCTTGCGTGAGGTTGAAGTCCTGATAAACGATTGTTCTTAATGGAATGAAGACTTGTTTTTAAGTTTTATTTTTAGGGTTAATGGTTAGGATTAATATATTTTCGTTCTTTTAGATATGGTGAGGTGTTTACTTAGATAAGGACTAAGTGGGAATGATAGAAAATGTAGGTGAGGTGCCTAAAGAAAGAATAGGAGGAGGGAGGAGTAGGAGGAGGGAAGAGGAGGAGGGAGAGGTCGAGGACTTAGGACCGGTGCACAAAGCCTTTGGGACTGCCTCAGGGCTTTCCCCCCCCCCACCCTTCCTCTCCTCCTCTCTCCCTTCCTCACCTTACGTCACTCCTCCTCCTCCTCCTCCTCCCGTTCGGACCACTCCCTTCTCCTTAACAGATAACCAGAATGTAGGTCACGAGGTTTTCCGTCTTTCTTTTCGTATCCTCTTCTTTCTTGCTCTCTTTCTCTTTCTTTCTTCTTTACTATTATTATTGTTGTTTCTCCTATCTATAGTAGTTATGTTACTGTTGTTGTTACTGCTTTACAACAACTACTATTACTATTACTTTCTTCTTTAAAGCATTTCAATCACGTCAACAAATATACAACTATACAATTACCGGTTTTTAAAATATCAATACAAGAAATAATACAAACAATAAAAACAAAGCAAGAATTATATAAACAAGATGAATGAAATAATAGAAAGAAAATTAATAGAAGAATCATAGATGACACAAATATTTACATCAAGAATAATTATGAAAAAAAATGTATATACTAAAATAACAAGGCGTCTACATACATACATAAATAGATAGAGAGATAGAGATCATTTTCTGCCCACACCAAAACAAAAGATCCACATGTTTTTCAATGATCCAACAAGAAATACTAAAATGAATCGCAAAATCACACGTAGCACATTCCCTTGTATCTTCACCTAAATGCCTCAGAGGGAAATAGCCGTCCCTCACCGTACCACACTATGAAGGTCAGTCTCACTCTTACAACATAACCACTGATTTCCTCGTAAGGGCCAGCCAGCCACCAGAGTTTAGCTATTGTACCATAATATACACATTACCTTACCGTACCTAACCAAGTGAGCTGATCAGACATATAACAGAACTATCCCGTGAATGATACAGTAAATATACTTAATAAATAATACTAATAATAACTAAATAATTCATCATACATTAAAATATCAAATAGAAAATTAAATTACTTTGTTATATAATTATACTTCGAGGAAACTGTAGCCAACTCTAAACATTTTATATATAACATTTCCTAACGGCGATCTCCCTCACTCCTGTGGTTCCCTCTGGTGGCTGACTGCTAAAAAGTCTACTCAACGTTATACTAATGGTTCACGCAAGTTAACAAAGGAAAAATAGCAAGAGACAGGTGTTTTTTTGCTTATTATTTTCCTCATAACACGGCATATGGTGGTGGTGGTGGTGGTGGTGGTGGTGGTGGTGGTGGTGGTGGTGGTGGTGGTGGTGGTGGTGGTGAGGTCGAAAAGATGATATGCAGTTAGGTATGGGAGGCAGATGGTGTGTGTGTGTGTGTGTGTGTGTGTGTGTGTGTGTGTGTGTGTGTGTGTGTGTGTGTGTGTGTGTGTGTAAAGGTGAGAGGCAACAATTGTGATTTCATATGACAAGTTGTGGTTTCATAATAACTAAACTTTCTTCTTTTCATCTTCTTTTCTTCTTCTTCTTGAACTTTACGAGAGTTCACGAAAAACACCTTGAGAGAGAGAGAGAGAGAGAGAGAGAGAGAGAGAGAGAGAGAGAGAGAGAGAGAGAGAGAGAGAGAGTCATATCTTGAATATGTTACAAGCTTTACAAATTGTCGAGTAGAACAGACAGACAGACAAACAGTGGAGATCAAGATAACGGCTCTAGGTAGAGGCTAGATGTGTTACGTCCTCTCTCTCTCTCTCTCTCTCTCTCTCTCTCTCTCTCTCTCTCTCTCTCTCTCTCTCTCTCTCTCTCTCTCTCTCTCTCTCTCTCTCTCTCTTAATCATTTACGTTTAAAAAAGAGAAATAATCAGACAAGATATAAAGTGCAATAAAGAAAAAATAAATGGAGGTAAAAAAAACATTGAAAAACACCCCCTTAAAAAAACAGGAATGCATATAAATAGAAAACGGTCATGAGGTTCTCGTCTGACATTACCATGGATGTGTTAGTGTTGAAGGTCACTGGGGGAGGTTAAAGGTCACTGAAGGGGGGACAGAGAGAGAGAGTTAGAGAGAGAGAGAGAGAGAGAGAGAGAGAGAGAGAGAGAGAGAGAGAGAGAGAGAGAGAGAGAGAGAAGAGAGAGAGAGAGAGAGAGGTGACGCGCCTTCCGTTATATGTAGCGGCTGTTACCAGGTGAGAGCGTCTCTCTCTCTCTCTCTTCTCTCTTCTCTCTCTCTCTCTCTCTCTCTCTCTCTCTCTCTCTCTCTCTCTCTCTCTCTCTCTCTCTCTCTCTCTCTCCTCTCTCTCTCTCTCTCTCTCTCTCTCTCTCTCTCTCTTGATGTTCTGAATAATTTTTTTTTTTAACTGTTCCGTTATTCATTTTTATCTCCTCCTTCTCCTCCTCCTCCTCTCTCACATTTATTTCCTCCTCCACATCATCTCTTCCTCCACTTCCTCCATGGACCACATATCACTCACTCCATTAGCGAACATAACGGAACAATCACATGGAAGAGAGCCAGTGACGTCACATGTAAACACCGTCACTGTGGACCAATCACAGAGCTCCGTTAATACAACTTTCAAGGCACACAAGCGATGCATCTTTATCAACACGCATGCACGCACTAAAACACACACGTACACACACACACACACACACACACACACACACACACACACACACACACACACACACACACACACACACACACACACACAGCCTCTAGTATACATATTTACACACGGTTCCCTCAGCGTGTCCGTAATACAGGTGTTAGGTGGTGCCATCTGCCGGCCGACAACGGAGTGAAAAACAGGTGGTCCTCTTTGCGAATTTTCATAGTGATACCTTGAAACTTAGATGTAGAACCTTTTTTTTCATCTTTTATATAATGTTTCTTATTTACACACGCATTATTCCCCATCTGCTGGAGTTTCTTGGGTGGAAAGAATGAGGAAGTACAGTAAAGAGGCATTAATAACAGTTATGAGGAGAAGATGCGTTATGTAGTTGCAATTTTTAACACAATTACGTCGGACTATACTTCTATTATAGTTTATGTAACACGAAAATTGCATCCTTATATATTAATGATATGTTACGGTGGTGATTGTGGTGGGGTTTCTGCTATGATATAAATGTTTATGTTTAATATTATCACCTGTTATGGTTTAAATGTATGTATTATGGTAGGTGTTGACAGGTGTTTACAAGTTATGGTGTTTATGGGTGCAAATAAAACTAAAACTCTAAATAAAAGGTGATAAAAAATTTTATATACGAGAATAACACTACTAAAGGAAATTCAAAGTACGTTATTTTACCTTCACTTTTGAAACGTTAAAAGAGACTATAAAAAAAATAAATCAAGGCAGTAAAGCAATAAAACAGACACGATCATTCATCCGTTAAAGTTACGGTTAGTTTAGTGTTACGCTAAAAACACCTTCAGTGACAGCCAAGCATATGAAGGATCGGATAAAAAAAGAAAGTAACTGTCCGGTCCAGCGCTACACAAGAGGCTATTGACACGGATCCGGCCAGACGTACGATCAACACCCGGCCTCGATCTTACAAACGAACGCGGGAAAACATATCATACTTACATTAATACACACACACATACACATACATATACACACACACGAAGGTAATGTCAATAACCAGTAAGAATTTCATCCTAATAAGGAGATCGACCTTCGAGGACACGCGGCGGGCGTCTCTAGGTCAGTGTGTCAGCAGGCATCCCGCACCCAAGGACTTGTACCCGACTCTTGAAGGATGCACCTGCTTGCCCCGACCCTCCCTAACCCTACCTCGTACCCTACTCACCTCTACCTGCTCTCACTATAACTAATGACAAGGATTACCTGTACCATCTTGAATTCCCGAACATATACTCTTTCTACTCCTTTTTCCAGACGTGAAATAAACCTAAACTCACATTTCTAGACAATACAAATCAAATCTGCATCTTGTATCCTCCTTTTTCCCTTTTTCTTGTCTACCAGCAACACTAAAGCCAAAACGCAACCTGTATTTAGTGGTG
>JAXIVD010012026.1:5000-10143 GCA_036785275.1 Cancer borealis
CACACACACACACACACACACACACACACACACACACACACACACACACACACACACACACACACCCACCCACCGAGACGTAGACGCAGACGCAGATGCAGACGCAGACGCAGACGCAGACGCAGACGCAGACACACACGAGACACACACGAGACACACACGAGACACACACACACACACACACACACACACACACACACACACACACACACACACGAGACACAGACAGACACGAGACACAGACAGACACATATATACACACACATATACACGCACACATACACACACACACACACACTGAAGGAAAAATTGGATTAATGTAGATACGGAGACAGGACCACACGAGTCTAGCTCAGGCTCTGTATACTATAACTAGGTAAATACAACTCAGTAAATACACACACACACACACACACACACACACACACACACACACACACACACACACACACACACACACACACACACACACACACACACACACACACACACACACACAGACAGACACAGACACAGACACAGACATAGACACACTCCAAACTACAGTCTGTTCTTGTTCTACTTTCCACACCTGCTCCCACACTTCCACTACCTGCCCACACTCCGCTCTGTACACTGCACACTCTTTCCTATCTATATTCCAATCGCTTACGTGTCCCTGCTCTATATTAGTACCTGCACCGCCTTATGACCTTTGGTGTTGCGGTGCCATGATGAAAAATACAATATGTGTGTACCTGTCTAAGCCACATATGTGAGTACTTGTTCACACGTCACACTTGCTAAAAATAAGTGCATCCCTTTATACGTACCACCAATTTATCCATGTATTCTTTTTTTTCATTCCACTTTTCACTTGTCTACATTTCTTCTGTTAATTTAATTTCACAGTAAATTAAGTAAAGTTACATTCTACATCACACAATTGTTCGTGTCCACATACGATAAATAAGAGCATTCGCCGAAACGGTTCAATACCCAAACGCATTCAGTCTAACAAAAGTTGATTTCAAATATTTTTTTCTTTTTATTTATAAACCAGAGCCTCGCCTGATACTTGCCTGCTAGCGAATTCGTGGTAATGGATGTTTGCATTTCAAAGTCCTGACCTCCGAGGATGTCCCTTTTTTTCCTGTGTATCCGTCGAACTTTTCCCATCACAGGTGATATACTACACCCTGACAATATGCATTGAAATATATACCAATGTAGGTTTATTAACTATGTTTATTCTAAGCTCCAATGTATTCCAAGTGAATGAATTCCTGGACATGTCTGTATATCGGAAGATACATTAAACATATATCAACATATATCAATTACTCTATGTAATGTTCTACATCCATGAATTTTCACCATTTCATAGCCAATATATACTGTAACTTGGGTGTGTTTGCGTACCCAATGATGAGAACCACTACCTTAATATTATATGGAATAACGAGCGAACAGAATTTTTAACAGTAATTCATAAATTCAATAAGTCAACTGTCATATGTTGATATTAATGTCCTCAGATTACTTTCGTTGCTACATTGGGTAACCTTCATTAAAATGCATCAATTTGAGCACTTACGTGGTTTGTTATTAGCAACAGAGTGATTAGTGCAGGCAAGCAGTTATTTAGTGATAATTAGCATTAATGACATGATCCTGAGCTTTCTAATGTCGACGAGGCGTGAAGGATGGCAATGAGGAGAGAAAGGGAATGTGAAAGGAGGGAATCCTAACAGAGAAAATACAAAGGAAATCTGAATAAAGCAGAGAGGAAAAGAAATAAAGCAGAAAGATGAAATGAGAGAGAAAAAAAAAAAGAGAAAGAGAAAGAGAAAGAGACAGAGACAGAGACAGAGACAGAGACAGAGACAGAGACAGAGACAGAGACAGAGACAGAGACAGAGACAGAGACAGAGACAGAGACAGAGACAGAGACAGAGACAGAGACAGAGACAGAGACAGAGACAGAGACAGAGACAGAGAAAGAGCTCTGGTAGTTAAAGCAGGGGGGCAGTTCATTTAATACCAGAGTGATTGGCTCTCAGTTAATTTGATTATTATGTCATCTCGGCCACAGACCATCTGCACCTCAAACCTTTTCGTCACAATACAGTTATCTTATCTTATCAAATATTAAAGGTTCAGTTTCACATAACATAATATGATGTACAGCTCAAAGAGTAGTGTGAATTCTAGGGACAAATATTTTTATTTGATACATAATGTAGATTATATGTTTAGATGCAACAATGATCATTTCGATGATGAAAAGAACACAAAATTAGTAAGAGAATGATAGATATTTCTTGAATTTATTCTTAGAAATAACTTTTCGCATGTTTCATATACCTTGGAATTTCGTTCCATACTGTGTCCTTGGTAGATCAGAGAATGTTTTTTTTTTTCCATATCATAAACCGTTGGCGCCAGTAGGCTTTTTATGGAGACACAAATGGACTTGCCTCTTGCCTGTTATTTTACGTGGAATATGGGGTTAGTTTATAATTTGGTTTATGCAGTGATTATTGATTGCCTGATTTGTAATTATAGAGTGATTGGCTAATAATGGAATTACAAATATGTATATATATATATATATATATATATATATATATATATATATATATATATATATATATATATATATATATATATATATATATATATATAGGGGGTGAGTTTCTGGACATGCTTTGGTATGGGTGAATTCCCTCAGACATTTGGGGACAAACTGTCTTGAGAATGTAACGTTTTTGGAGTGATATGATCCCATGACGAAAAGTTTTGAGGTCTGGATGATCTGTGGCTGAAATGACTTAATATGCAGATAAGTCTGAATACCAGTATAAAATTACCTGCATCCGGTAAAAGACACACTGACGAATGGGTGGCGAGAGCTGGCGGACAGACAGACAGACAGACAGACAGATAGACAGACAGGCAAAGAGAAAACAAAAAATAACCATCATAAATAGACACACAAAAGGCAAGAAACAGTTTTACAAGCATGAATAGACAAACAGTTATAAACACCAATTAGAAAACAAATGCAGGATAAAAGTGTATAGATAAGCACAGTCAGAAAGAGAAAGGTAAGCAAACATGCAGATTTAGGATTTTGTTGTCAGCCATGAAACTGATTGCGGAGGAAGTGAATCGGGGCTTTAGGAAGAGTATAGACGTAGGGCAGTCATGCTGGATGGTCAGAAAACGAGGGAACGAAGGAGGAACGTGAAAAAATAGTGGATACAGGAGCGAAAGATATGGTTATAGAGGCAAGTAGTGGGTGAGGCAGAGGAGCAAGCCAACCGCACTACCAACACTAATAAACAACTTGGGCAAACTTAAAGTGACTTTCCAAACTTACCAAGTCTGGGTGGACGCCAACATGTTTCTTCTGTCCTTCCCTGTCCCTTCCTCTCAGTGTTTCTGCCTCTCTGTAACTGTCTGTATTTTTGTGTAGGTGTATTTTTGTGTTTCAATGTGAATCAGTTTTTACAAGTGTCTTTGCTGCTGAGACAATCAGTCTGTTAGTCAGTACGTTTATGTTTGTTCATTTGTGTCTGTCTGTCTGTCTGTCTGCCTGCCTGTCTGCCCTTTTATCTCTCTCTCTCTCTCTCTCTCTCTCTCTCTCTCTCTCTCTCTCTCTCTCTCTCTCTCTCTCTCTCTCTCTCTCTCTCTCTCTCTCTCTCTCTCTCTCTCTGTCTGTCTATCTATGTAGTATGTAAGTATGTATTTATATATGTACTATCTGTCTATTTATGCAGTATGTATGTATGTATTTATGTATGTATTGTATGTATGTCTATCTGTCTATCTGTGTGTCTCAATCTCTATCATTTTTTTTTTCTCTCTCTCTCTCTCTCACTCTCTCTCACTCTCTCTCTCTCTCTCTCTCTCTCTCTCTCACTCTCACTCTCACTCTCTCTCTCTCTCTCTCTCTCTCTCTCTCTCTCTCTCTCTCTCTCTCTCACTCTCTCTCTCACTCTCTCTCTCTCTCTCTCTCTCTCTCTCTCTCACTCTCACTCTCTCTCTCTCTCTCTCTCTCTCTCTCTCTCTCTCTCTCTCTCTCTCTCTCTCTCTCTCTCTCTCTCTCTCTCTCTCTCTCTCTCTCATAGGCTCATTTATTTAAGTTTTGTACCATTCATTGTCATCCCTTTTATTGGTCTTTTTTTCAATCAACCCTCTTACATCATCCCTGTCTTGATGGAATACACACTTTACTTCTTCTAGTATTTAGTATATAACCAAAATGGCGAAGGATCTATAATTATAACAGCTTAAATTATATTCAAATACGCTTTAAACAAAAAGGTCTTAAGACGGCAATCGTTAGTATTTCCTTGGTGTGAATATTTACATATCGAGAAAAAAGCGCTTCCTTCAGCTATGATTCGATGAAGGATGCTTAACGGGCAGCTTGAAGAGCGCGCGCGCGCACGCACACACACACACACACACACACACACACACACACACACACACACACACACACACACACACACACAGACACACACACACACACACACACACACAGACACACACACACACACACACACACACACACACACACACACACACACACACACACACAGAAAGACACAGAAAGACACAGATAGACACACACGAACACACACACACACACACACACACACACGACACACGACACACGACACACACACACACACACACACACACACACACACACACACACACACACACCACACACACACACACACACACACACACACACACACACACACACACACACACACACACACACACACACACACACACAGGTCAGTGGGACTTTATTTTACCATTTCAATGTACCTTCAAACACCATTAAGGTTAGAATTGCCCTCAGAGGGCCTATCAGAGAGCAAATGTTATAAAGTGGCCCTAAACAGCATTTGTAGGTGAGAATATACACTATGGAATGGGAGCTTCCTAGCACAGACAAAAACATTCGTCTGACCTACAAAATAGGGAAAACGTGCAACATGAAATAATGCTTCCTCTAACCATAAGAAAGTAAATGGTTGACTTTGCACACAATTTTGTGTTTATTTTACTTTTTTTTAGAGCTTCCCAAGGGTTGATTATTGGAATTTCGCTCACTACATATATGAATTTCATGTCTGTG
>JAXIVD010012027.1:7500-10141 GCA_036785275.1 Cancer borealis
GCCTATTACTACTGTCACTAACACTACTACCTGGCAAGCGATGTCAGGCCCCTAGCGACGTCCTTCCGAATCGAGATTTTGTAATTACTGTACATTAGAAGGAACTTGCTCAAAGTTTACTATGTTGACGAATAATGTTTTAGTTGCGGATTGGCTTCTAAGTATTTGTCCAGTCTATTTTTGAATGTATTAATTGTTTTACTGTCGACGACATTGGCGGGCAGGGAGTTCCAAACGTTAACGATCCGATTGAAAAAGAAATGTTTGGCTTCGTTTGATGTGAATCTTTTACCAGTAATCTTAAAAGTATGACGTCTTCTTGTTATATTTGATCGATCAAAAGTAATGTAATCTTCTGCATTGATATTGAGGAGGAGGAGGAGGAGTTTGGCAAGTGGAAGGAAAAATAAGAGAGGAAACGAAAGAGAAAGAAAATTAAGAAAAGGGAATAACGATTGCATTGAAATAAAGAACGAATGAAGAACAAAAGTAACAGACAATATAACTCACACAACATTCACTTCCCTCGAGAAAAAACAACGGAAAAAAAAAAGCTGGAAAAGACAAACAGAAACGAACAACAAACAACAGAAACAAAATGAAAAAAAGCTATGCAACGAAGATTAGAATGAGATAAAATACCATAAAAAAAATAATCAAAAATAACAAGAGCATACAAGCAAAGAGAGATGCAAGCAGACAGAGAAGAAAGGCAAACAAAGCGATCAGGGGAGGAGAGCTGGAGATCACCCTGGCGGCCCGTCCTGCACCCAGCGGCACGAACTCACCTGTGTCACGTACGCCCGGGGAAAAAAGTATATATAAAAAAAGTACCTGTGAGTGTGAGAGGCTTGCGTTAGGTGGCAGCCCTCGGCCTTGTGACCTGTGTAGCGGCAGTCCCCTAGAGGCACGTGTCTCGCCAGTCATAGCAAGAAATATCCCTACTGCCACTTTTTTTTTTCTCTCTCTCTCTCTCTCTCTCTCTCTCTCTCTCTCTCTCTCTCTCTCTCTCTCTCTCTCTCTCTCTCGCTCTCTCTCTCTCTCTCTCTCTCTCTCTCTCTCTCTCTCTCTCTCTCTCTCTCTCTCTCTCTCTCTCTCTCTCTCTCCCTCTCTCTCTCTGTTCATATCTTTATTACTGTATATATCAAACGCACGTGGTTAGAGTACCTTACCATAACATATAAGCAATACCCGACACAGTGAGCAGATAACAGAAACCAAGAAAACGAAAGAAAGAAAAAATGTCAGATGATAACTCGTTTTCTTTTTTCTTTTCTTTCTTTTCTCTATTATTCTGTACACCAACTTTCCAGCTGCGACATCAGCTCTCCTGATTCACTATGACACGACCTCAGTAAACTTTTGGAACTGCTGATAACAGTCTTAAGGAGCCTTGGTGAAGCCTTGTGCCTTGGAAGGGAAGAATTCCGCCACGAACTCAATATTAGTAATACAGAGACCAGCACAAAGGCTACGCATTGCTTGTTTATAGCAGCTTTCCTGCCACTTCACGTAAGTACTTCCTGGCGCATTCCTTTTTATACGTCCTTCAGTTAATGGCGTCACAGGCTTCAAACACACCTAAAAGAGTACTTATGTTCGTGTGACTCTCTAGCCACTCCTCTAAGCCTTACTTGGTGACGCAACGCATGCGACTCAACATTCTAATTTGTATTGGTTCACGAGACACTGGTTCTCGCATTTCACAGGGAGTGAAGCAAATCCTTGTGGGACCATGAGGCGGTGTGACTCTTATCCTTAACCCTCACTGAGGCGTGGGCAGGAGCGGCGCCCGCCCTTGAGACTGGAGACTAACAGTCACGAATAATGTAAAAAAGGTGATATAAAAACCTGAAAAGATATAATAAAGATGAAACACAACCGTAAAAAGCGAGGATTCTGCTATTTCTCCTGCGGGAACGTAATTTATTTTTTTTTAATATGACAAACTCCAATGTGAAAATTTTCTCTTAAGACTTCCCTGGCTTGGTGCCGGTGAATAGCGAGGGAGTGTGAATGATGTTGAACGAGGATGAGGGGGGCGGAGGAGCGGCAAGGAAGGGGAAGAGGAAGGAAGGAAGGAAGGCAGTGGAAGGGAGATGTTCTTAGGATTACTCTATTGGCACAAGGATCCCTCTCTCACTCTCCCTTTCCTCCCTCTCATCCCTGGTTACGTCAGAGAGATGGAAAGAAGGATAGGAGAGAGGGTAGAAATCGTGAGGGGAAGTGATGAAGGAGGTAAGAGAGGAAAGAAAGAATTAGAAGAGGGAAGAAATGAGGAGAAAAAATGCAAGGGGTGACAGGAGGGGAAAGAGGAAAGCGGGAAAGGAAGGACGAGAGAGAGCAAGAGGAGAGTTGGAAGGCATGGAGGGTGATGAAAACCAGAATATTTCCACTTTCTTGGCGTACACGATTTATTGCCTGAATTTCCCTCAACTTAATAACTTCATATTAACTGTAGATTAACGCAGAGGGAAAACTTGATGGCAGTGGTGGTGATGGTGGTGGTGGTGGTGGTGGTGGTGGTGGTGGTGGTGGTAATGGTAATGGTAATGGTAATGGTAATGGTAATGGTGGTGGTGGTGGTGGTGGTGGTGGTGGTGGTGGTGGTGGTGGTGGTAATGGTAATGGTAATGGTAAT
>JAXIVD010012029.1:0-2500 GCA_036785275.1 Cancer borealis
GTAGTTGTATGGCAGAGAAGTAGGTTTACCTTTGCATTCTTTAACCAAGTAACAATTTTTTTCCTCTCTCTCTCAACGCCTATTGTTTATTTTTTCGTTTTATTTACGTTTTTTTCAGAAGGTAAAACTGTTATAGTTGTTTTTGTTTTTTCTTTTTTCTTTATTTTGTTTTTTGTTTTGTTTTGCCAATTTCCTGGTTTAGTGTTGCTTATTTTCCTTCGCTGGTTTTTAATAGTGTTGATTTTTTTTTTTTTTAGATATTTAATTTAACATCATAGTTTTTTTTATTGTTTTTGGAAAGTACGAAAAGTATTATTACAACTTATTTATCAGTTTTCTCTACGATTTTATAATATCACACGATCCCACTTCCCCTCGATCCTTAAGTTTCCCTTCCTATCTTTCCCTTCCCTTAAAAACACACCCAAACACACCATAGAGTCAAAACACATAAGGATAAACATTAGTACCTTAAACACACCTTCCTATTTTATCGTCATTCCTCTAAATTTCCCTTCCTATCCCATCCTTAGTTTCCATATAAATAAAACACCAAACACATCAAGAGTCAAAACATATAAGGGTTAACATAGGTACCTTCAACACACCTTAACAAGTCCTTACAACCTTGAGGCATTATGAGACTCAAGGTGGAACAGGAATACTTGAGTGTGAGGTTTAAGGAGACACATAGAAAACGCATCCTAGAATATATGTGACATCTACCGGATCTAAACTCAACTAATTCTTCCTCTCTCTCGCCTTTACGGACATTTACTACTTCTACCAAGACGTGACCTTCCCCTTGTTAACTCCCCACTTCTCCTGCTATCCTCCCCTCCCTCTTTACCTCCCCACAGCTCCTTCTATCACCCTCCTCCCCTATATACCTCCCCAAAACACTACTAACCTCCCCACCTCTCCTTCTATCCTCCCCAACACACTACTAACCTCCCCACAGCTCCTTCTATCACCCTCCTCCCCTCTATACCTCCCCAAAACACTACTAACTTCTCCACCTCTTCTCTTATCCTCTCCTCCCCCTTTATCTCCCCAATACATTATCATCCTCCCCACCTCTCCCCTTTCCCCTTCCTTTCCCCTTTCCTTTTTACAGTCGTCATTGCTTCCCTGGATCACTGTGCCTTGACTTGCTTAATAATCTCTGTTCCAGGGTTCGATTATCTGCTTATATTAATTAAGAGAGCTCCAATTTTTTGTATATGTTAATGAAGATAAAAAAGGGTAAAAGATACATATTTATTGGTGTAGCTATTCTATAATCTCTCTCTCTCTCTCTCTCTCTCTCTCTCTCTCTCTCTCTCTCTCTCTCTCTCTCTCTCTCTCTCTCTCTCTCTCTCTCTCTCTCTCTCTCTCTCTCTCTCTCTCTCTCTCACGTCATGCCTGTGTGCTAAGGTGCCAAGAAGTGGTTCTCGTTGACATATGCGTCCTCGTTCCACTCTGGATCCTCTAAGGTTATCGAGTGTGTGTGTGTGTGTGTGTGTGTGTGTGTGTGTGTGTGTGTGTGTGTGTGTGTGTGTGTGTTGTCATGCCCCCCACTCCAACAACAAACTTATCTTTCTCCTCTCGTTCTTGACGTTACACTTTAAAGGCAAATGAATTTAAAATGAATGAGGAGGAAACTTAATTACCAGGTTCAAAAGGGGGGATTTCAGAAATAAAGTTATAAAAAAAAACAAGTAAACAAACTACACTAGATTTATTTACAAGTTAATATTTATATACACAACGGAAATTTAATTCAAAGATGATCTGTCTACCAGAAGGGTAGTTAATTACATTGAAAGTAATTAATTAAAAGAGAAACAAATACAAAAATACACAAGATCACGAGTATTCTACAATAAACCACTTCACCTCACACAAACACCAAACAAATAAACACCAAACAAATAAACACCAAACAAATAAACACCAAACAAATAAACACCAAACAAATAAACACCAAACAAATAAACACCAAACCAAATAAACCCCAAACAAATAAACACCAAACAAATAAACACCAAACAAATAAACACCAAACACCTAAGTTAATTGATTGAGGCACAGGTCGGGAAATAAAAACACCAACACAAACACAAACACAAAAACCAAACACAAAAACAAACACACACAAATAAATAAATATTATAATTGGAGAGAGAGACGCGAGCCAGAGTAAAAACACTCAAATACCCAAACCCAGAAAAAAAAGGAATGGATAAAAAAAAATACCCAAACTTATCTCACTCTAAAACAACCCCCACTCAAACAGGGGAAGAAAAATAAATGATGGGTAAAAAATGCGCGAAGCAAACTCAAACAAATACCCACATCAAAAACCCAGTAACGTAAGAAGTAAAAAAAGTAAAAACACCCAACACTGGCTTCACTCTCAATCTCCAATTAAAACACGTACTCACCCCATACCCTTGGACACCACTCCAACGTGACCTCTCCTTCCTGCGCGGTGACCTAGACTAGACTGTCTTGAGGC
>JAXIVD010012029.1:5000-10140 GCA_036785275.1 Cancer borealis
ATGAAATAGCGAACATCCTTTCCTTTAAATATAAAAATGATTATAAATAAATACTTTAAAAAGTTTTATAGACCGTAAATGAGAGAATATTCGATGGGAAGGAGTGAGGGTAGGAGGGAGTACAAAGGAGTGAGAAGAGGAGGAGGAGGAGGAGGAGGAGGAGGAGGAGGAGGTTTTCTTGTTCCTTCCAGACATAGAATCCTAGAAGGTGAGGAAGGATATGTTGGCACTCTACAAGGACCCCCGATGATCTCCTCCTCCTCCTCCTCCTCCTCCTCCTCCTCCTCCTCCTCCTCCTCCTCCTCCTCCTCCTCCTCCTCCTCTTCCTCCTCTTCCTCCTCCATTTCAGCGGTTCGATGGTATAATTATTGACCTTGACCTTGGAAACTGAGAGCTGAGGTCAGGAGTAGGAGGAGGAGGAGGAGGAGGAGGAGGAGGAGGAGGAGGAGGAGGAGGAGGAGGAGGAGTAGGAGGAGGAGGAGTGCCAATTGAAGATGAAAAAAAAGCTTAATATTCATCTTAACCAATTACACAAAACAGAGAAAATTTGTTCGTCTGTCCTTGTATGTCTGTCTGTCTGTTTGTTTGTCCGTCTGTGTAAAGGCGATAGACAGAACACGTGACTGTCTATCTGTCTGTCTGTCTGTTCGTGCGTGATGATCGAGGTCGTGATAATGATAAGTTAGTAATGATAGTGATGATAATGATGATAACAATAATAGTGTAAAGTGTCGTTGTGGTGATTTCGTAACATTTCACACTTCAGTGACGCTCAATTTCACACTTATTAGGGAAAAAAGTAAAGGAAAAAGTATGTGGCAAGAACAATTATTTACCGTTGGAGAGAAGGATGTTTTATTTATTATTGTCTGTTTTCTATTTATCTTTCTCAAGGGTGAAATATAGTTTGATAATATAGTAATCAGGAAAATAAGGCTAGATTCTTGTTCAGCATGACCGATAACCTCATTGTACCAATTTTCATGAGATTCGGAGGTGTGGAATTTTTATGAAATTTCGTAGAGTACACCCTTAGAATTTTTAACATAAATCATATATTTTTAAATAACTCGAAATGTATGGGGTTTACGTTAAAAATGTATATAATATAAAAGAAAGAACAGATTCTTGTTATATTGAGCTACAATGAAATGGAATTGGAATATAATTATAGATGTAGGAGTGTAAAGTAGTATGCATTAATTTCTTTCACACCTATCCTCCTCGCCTCTATCCTCATTGCACACCTCTATCCTCCCTCCACACCTGTCCTCACCTTTATTTACCTGACATGACTAGATTAAAGGATAATCAAACCGTTACATGTCCTTCTTAGAGTGGACGAAGGACTGAAGGACCCCGCTCGCTCGTACCTCTAGATAGCATCCTTCAGTCCTTAGGCACACGTCCTCAGGGTCACCGGGTCTGGAATAATAATAATAACAATAATAATAATAATAATGATAATAATAATAATGGATTGGTATAAGGTCAGTCTTTCGATCTCTTTATAGTGTATTTGACAGACCACTTCAGAGGCAGACTAGACCAAGAGACACTATCAGTTAGGTTATGAATCCCCTTATGGTGAGGTTAGACTCCCTTGTGTTTCTCTCTCTTTCTCTTTTTTTTTTTGTGGTTCGGTAAAGGTAGCGTGACTTGAACTTGTCTTATATGTCCTACAGGATGTCTAATACCATAAAGGACTCCTGTGAGGCTGGTTTTTATAGACTCCTTATGTGGTGTTAAGTGGTAAGTGGTGTGGTATTGGTGGTGTGGTGAGAGGGTATTATATAGTGTGGTATTAGGAAGGGAAGGGAAGGGAGTGTATTGGTAGGAGAAGGGAAGGAAAGAGAAGGGAAGGGAGTGTATGGAGAAGGGAAGGGAAGGGAAGTGAAGGCAAAACAGGGGAAGGGTAGGGAAGGGAAGGCAAGGGAAGGGAGTGTATGAGTAAGGAAAGGAAGGGAAGGGATGGAAAGAGAAGGGAGTGTATGGGTAAGGAAATAAAAGAAGCAAGTCAAGACATAACTATTGAGGTTATTGTGTGTTATAAACTGTACTGTTGATCTGTATCCTTTGCCCTTCCTCATTTTCTTTGCGTCAGGGATTACTTGCCTACCACACCTCTATTTTTTTTTCTCTCTCTCTCTCTCTCTCTCTCTCTCCTCTCTCCTGTCTCTCTCCTCTCTCTCTCTCTCTCTCTCTCTCTCTCTTCTCTTTCTCTTTCCTTCTTTCTCTTTCTCTTTCTCTCTCTCTCTCTCCTCCTCTCTCTCTCTCTCTCTCTCTCTCTCTCTCTCTCTCTCTCTCTCTTCTCTCTCTCTCTCTCTCTCTCTCTCTCTCTCTCTCTCTCTCTCTCACTCTCTCTCTCTCTCTCTCTCTCTCTCTCTCTCTCTCCTCTCTCTCTTTTGATCCTACACAGACATTCATTATAAAACTATTCTAGAAAAATCAGAAAATAATTATAATTCTAGTAGCCTTAATTTTTTTTAGTGTAGTTCTCTTTATCTGATCACCTGGTGCATTCCAATCAATATTTATCAACGCTTCAGGTAAGACAGGTGACCCTCCCCTTCCTCCCCCCGCCCCCCTTAGTCACCTGCCATCATCCTGTCACTCCATCACTCCCGTCCATTGTCCTGTCAGTCAACACACACACCTTCCACAACAAGCCTTCCACATGCCTTCCACACACACGCCTTCATCAACCCTACACGACACACACCTCACATCCTGACACTGACAACCTCTATAGACAATTAGTATAAATTAACGCGACTAAATGTAGGGTTAAAGGAGACGACAGAGAGGTTTCAACTCTGGTAATTGTTGAAAAAGAATCCAAGTAAAGGTCAGAGTTCTTTTACCGAAGTTTTATTGGGGAACTATTTTTATTTGATTTTATTTATATATATTGCATTCTTAAATTTGTATTATAATGTCCCGCATAAATCCATAGGTGTAAAAATGGTGATAGAAATGGCGGGAAAAATCGTAGTCATTGAAAACTTTATTAACCTTGTCTCAAAAAATAAAAGATTAATGTGATATGCAACATGTAGGGATGAAAATACGATGAGAAAAGAAAAGTTTGTGTAGAAATGGAGGAGGAGAAGGAGAAGAGAAAAACAAGAAGAATAAGAACAAATATAGAACAACAAGAAAGAGGGAAGACCAGAAAAAAATATCAGAACAAAAATAAAACGAAAAACAATAAAAAAAAAAAAAAAAAAAAAAAAAAAAAAATCAACATGAATAGGAACCAGTAGGATCACTTTACATCTACCCTTGCACAAGGACATCGGCAGGAATCGTTCGGAGGTCAGCTGAAGAAGGACTCTGATAGACCGGTAGCACGCTAGCTTGGGGCAGAGGCGGCTGGTGTAGTTTTTGCTTGGGTGTGGGGCGTCTTCAGAGCCTTTCCTTATGTGGAGACGCTTTCCTGGTGCACATTTTTCTACCATGGTACTTTCTCCCTTAACTCGCATCTCCCTTACTTACTCCTCCCTCTCCCTGTCTTTCCTCTCGCTCTCTCTGTCTTTCTTTCTCTCCCTCTGTCTATCTTTCCCTCCTTTACCTTCCTCCCTGTCTTTCTCTCCCTCCCTTTCCCTATCTCTGTCTTTTTCTCCCTACCTTACCTAGCCCTCCCTCTCCCTCTGTCTTTCTCTCCCTCCCTTTCTCTTCCTATCTGTCTTTCTCTCTCTTCCTTTCTCTCCCTCCCTGTCTTTCTGTCCCTCCCTCTGTCTTTCTCTCCCTCACCTTACCCTCCTACCTCCCTCTTACCTCTATTTTTTCTCTCCCCCTCCCTTTCTCTCCCTCTCTCCCTCCCTTTCTCTCCCTATCTCCCTCCTTCGTCTTATGGTTCACCTGTCAGGGTTTGTGCTGTGTTTCGTGGTGTGTGTTGAGGTGTAGCATTCACCTCACTGTCATGTTGGTTTAGATAGGATATTATTCACTTGTTTTTTATTATTATTATTATTATTATTATTATTATTATTATTATTTTGGAGTTAGTGTACGTTTTTCTTGATGTCTCTTGTCCCTCGCCTTGCTTCGCCTCGCCTTCCTTCCTTCCTTCCTTCCCGCCCTTCTGTTGCAGTGCCCCCCTCCGCCTCCGTCCCCCTCCCCCTCCCCTTTCCCTCCCCCTCCCTCCCCCCTCCCCCCTCCCCCCCCTCCCCCCTCCCGCCCCCCTTTGTACCTGTGTAAATAGTGAAGGTGTGTTGTCATTTTTTTTCATTTTCTTTCTTATCTCTGTCAGCACAGCCCTTGTCACCTCTTATTCTCTTTATCTCTCTACCTCTCTTTTTTTTTCTCTCTTACCTCACCTCACCTCACCTCACCTCACCTCACCTCACCTCACCTCACCTCACCTCACCTTACTTTACCTTACACTACCTTACCTTACCTTACCTGAGTTATGTGTCTTCATTAACATTTCTACCTGGCCATGGGGAGTCTCTGGGGCCACCTCTTGACCCCAGAGAGATGAGGCCCACAGCCCCCTACGCAGACCTCATGTAGGGGGGCAGTTAGGGTTGTGGGGAGGAAGGGTTAAGTTAGAGAGGAAGGTTAGGGAGGAAGGGTTAGAGGGGAAGTGTTAAGGAAGAAGGGTTAGGTTAGGTTAATTTAGTTTAGTTTAATTTAGTTTAGGTTAGATTTAGTTTAGTTTAGTTTGCCTTAGTGTAGTTAAGTTTTTTCTAGGGTTCCTTAGGGTAGTACTGCAAGTCACGTGATCTCTCCTCTAATTATCTAGTTGAGGTAATTATAGTGTACTCCTTATTAGGGGATGGTTTTGTGTATGTTTTTATTTATTTCCTCTTCATCTTTTTCTTTCCTCCTATTCTTCTTCTTCTTCTTCAGTGTTCTTTGTTTCCTCTATATATTCTTCTCTCTCTCCTCCTCCCTTTCTCTGTTACTTTTTTTTCTTTTTATTCTCTCTTTAGTTTGTTATTTTTTTTGAGGAATGAGAGGAAAAGAGGGAAGGATGGATGGGAGGAGAAGGAGGGAGGAAGATGGGAAGAGATAGATCTTCTTCCCTCCCCATCTTCCTTCCTCCTTCTCCTCCCCATCCATCCTTCCCTCTTTTCCTCTCATTCTTCCTCCTTCCCTCTTTTCCTCTCATTCCTCCTCCCTCCTCCCTCCC
>JAXIVD010012030.1:0-10139 GCA_036785275.1 Cancer borealis
TATATATATATATATATATATATATATATATATTATTTATATATATATATATATATATATATATATATATATATATATATATATATATATATATATATATATATATATATATATTAATATATATATATATATATATATATATATATATATATATATATATATATATATATATATATATATATATATATATATATTGTTACGGTCACACCGTAACGGACACGGTTCTTATGCCATAGTGCCGGGTGTCCACTTATGAACCCAGTCACAACCACGTTACGGGCGTGTACGAACTGTAGTGCTGATGTTTATACGTCCTTTTAACCCACCAAAGGACAAGGAAAGTCGACTATCCCGTAGGACTAGTCACTCCGAGGGCCACACGCCGGTGGCTGGACAATAGTCTTTAAACAAGAAGTGCCTGGTTAAGGAACCTATGCACTCTTAGCCCCCAAACACAGCACCTACAGCCACCCCGTTAACGTTAAGAGGTCGCCAGTTCTTTTAACCCTCGAAAGAACAAGGAATCTCCCAGTAGTAACCACCTTCTCCTCCTTACATTCTAAAGAGACTTACAGTGAGCACAAGATTACAGTGCCTAGACAAGGAGCTATCGCTCCAACCAGAATATCGCCCACAAGGTGTCTTTCCACCCACTTCTGGTTGAATAATAACTCCTCTCGACTCCAATAACACCCTGCAAAGTAGCCTCCCACGAGGGGACTCCGTACAGTGCGTTATTTGAGTCGTAATTAATCAACACTGAGACGGGATTACTCCTCGTCTGTGTTCTCAAACAAGTAGCCCCTGATGACAGGCTCTCTCACAATGAGGACAACGAAGACAACGCCGAAAAAAGCAAACAACGCCGAGAAGCGGAAAACGCTGACAACGCCGACAAACGCAGAAAACGCCGACAAAACGCAGACAACGCCGAAACTACTTCCCCGAGACTGAACAGTCTGACAAAATTCTAGGTGGAGTTCACCGCTAGTTAGATGGTAATGATACTGTCACCACACTCGTCTCTGTGCTCTGGCTTATAACCGTTTCCTCTACAGACAGGGTCCTGTTGTCTAGCTACACAAATATACCCCTTATCTAATAGGCCAAACAGATAACCCACTCCCTTAAATATGAGGAGGTTACAGGCAAAATAATGCCAATTAGTGGGGAGCTCAGAGCGCGAGGTGTTCTTGGTGATGACTAGCGACTAACTGCCTCTCTCACGGCCTCTCGTCAACCTCGCAGCTCCCCGAGCTGAGATGCCAAATCGCACCACCGGTGCGCCGTGTTTCTCACACACCGCGCCCTCCTCCAGTCCGCTATAGCCTAATAACTTCTATTTCACAAAATCACCACAGGCCACAGAGACAATGCAGGACAACAACAAACATACGAGAGGAAGCAGAAAGGAATTGTCTACAAGATAGGATACCTTGCAACACAAAGAAGAAAGAAGGAAAGTTAGGAAAATTAGGAGAACGAAGAGAAGATAAAACATTTAAAAAGCCTCGCCTTAATACGCGCTGGCAACTCATCTCTCTCTCTCTCACTCTCCCGCCACGCCTGGCTTCTGGCTGGATAACACGTGGTCTCCAGACAGAAAGGCGTAACACACAGACATGTCACGTAGACACGTCTCCAACACTTCTCGTAGGGTGGGGCCCGCAACACGCCACAAAGGCATAACCCACAAACATAAAGAATGTAACTCTCTTCCATGTCCAGTCGCACCCAGCTGACACAAAGCACACTCCCACGCACATGGAAAGCACACACCCTCCACAACACCGTTCATGCCTCTCCAGTCGACACTACTATCACTGGCCGAACCCGCACAGAGTGTCATAGCCTCAGCGTGGCCTTCCTCCTTACCCGCCTAACATTCTTCCTTCTCGCTCTCAGGGAATCTTCATTCCTCTGTGGGGCTTGACTTCCATCTTCACTAGACGATGTTATGGTGACGGGCGGGGCCCGCAACACGCCCCCCCTTAAAGGAAAAATTTTGTAAGCCTCACAGACTTTCAAAATTTTTAAGCAGCAAGAGTGATTCCCGGGCCCGCAACAAGCAGTCGGCCACCATCTTCTCTGCCCTCTCGGCCACGAAACAGGCCATCTCCCTGGCACGGTCCGTGGAAGGAACCTGCCACTCGTACTCTTACCAAGTACGCCTTTCCCACGGCCACGTCCTCTTCTACGACCAGTGGACTTCATAGACAAAACGTCAAGAGGAAGCCAAAACTTCTTGCACCCAGGATGTACTTCTTCTCCCGCGGGGTTCGCATCTACCTTGGCGGCCTGCTCTGGTATTTCGGCAGAAGTGTCAGAGTGTTCTTTAGGGATGGCGTTCAGTTGTTCTTCAATCTGGTCTCGGTCAGAGCCCCAGTCGAAAGACACAGAGCCTCCGCGCTTATCCCTGGGTTTCACCCCGGTGATAATCCCTTCACTCTGACAGTGAATCTTCTTCTGCACTCCTCCCAGGTGCTGCAACCTCTCCCCACGCAGCACATCACCCTGCCCCCAGTGCTCTGCAGGAGCCACAAGTTCCGAGCCCAGAACCTTGGTAGTCTCCTCCCCCGGTGCAAAAGTACCATACTTGACCTTCTGGTCATAGGATCTTCTCCTCTTCTTTGGCGCGGCTCCAAGATGGTGCGGAGCCACTTCCAGCGCCTTCACTAGTCCTTCCCGAGAACTTAACCCGTTCCTCAGGAATGACTCTGGGCGATCCGAGTGGGTAGCACACCAGGCGTCCCGTACTAGGTCCAACGGACCGCGCAGTCGGTGCCCAAACACCAACTGATTCAGGATCCTGGTGGAAGAAGGATCCACAGCGGGAATAGGATACAGGGGTGCAACAGGGGGATTTTGGTTGGGCTTGCCCACCATCTGACAGGTGTGACAACTCCTAAACAACTCTGTAATCTCTCTGGCCATATCAGGCCACCAGAAATTGCCCCGCAGTCGGGCGAGAGTTTTGTGAACCCCTAGGTGTCCAGCCATAGGTCCCTCGTGTGCTAACAGCACCAGGGCCTCCCTCAAATCCTGAGGCACTACAAGCTGTAGAACATCACTCCCATCACTCTCCCTCGACCTGCGGTGTAACACCCCCTTCTGCCGCAGGAACTCCTCTATTCCCCTTATCTCCTTTCCCACCTTAGCAAAATAAGAGGCCAATTCTGGGTCCCCTTTCTGTCCCTTGATGAGCAACGCCGGCTCAATACAAGTAAGGTTGGACGGGACCACAGGATCTGTCGGCAGGGGCGGTACCGACACTTCCCTGGTTCTGTCCCGGGGCCTGAGGCGTGGTGTGGACTCATCCACCACTTCCTCATCGGCCAAAATGGGTGGACCCTCTAGGTGGGCCTCACCCGCCAAACAGTCACCAGACAAGGGAACAGCCTGTTCCCTGTCTCCGGTACACTCCGCAGGGGAGGGAGCCTCCAACTCCCCCGCAGAGTTGGAAGTCTCCCCTCCCTCGGAGGTGACCCCCAACAAACTGTCTGACACACCAGGCTGGGGCCCGGACTGAGTACCGAGACCCACAGCCTCACAACCAGGAAACACCATCGCGTGGGTGCTTCCTCCGAGGTGCCCCGCAGAGTGAGGAATGCCAACACAAGACTCCTCTGTCCTCAACACTCCTTCCTCACCTTCGGCGACAACCTCTACCGAGTCAGGTGCTTCTATGGGTGGCTCTGCACTGCGGCAGTCAGCCCCCACACCTTGACTCACTGGAGAGCCCGGCTCTGGCTCATCCAGTTAACAAACACCGCTCTCGTTTGACGGTGACCCTGCTATGTCGCAGTTAGCCCCTAGAGTAGCAGCCGGTTCCACCCGTCTAGCCTGAGACCGGGTGACAACCCCAACAACTTCCTCCTCAGTGCCCTCCAACACCGGTGACCCTGCTTCTTTGCAGTCGGCCCCAGGAGCGGCAGCTTCTTCCTCACCACTGTTCTCCTCTTCTGGTAGCCCTGCTCTGTCGCAGTCGGCCCCAGGAGCAGCAGCCTGCATCACCCTCTCGGTCTGCGACCGGGTGACAACAGCAACAGGGTCGGGCACACTATGCCCCGACACCTCAGAAGCCTCACCTCCCGTAGGGGTGGGCACCCAAACTCTCCCTCCTGCTAGGTCATTCCCTAGCAGGAAATCAACACCTGCTACAGGCAGTTGTTCCGCCACTGCCACTTGAGCCGAAGTGGTGATCAGTGGACACGACAGCTTCACCTCAGCCGTCACAAACTTCTCGACAGCGTTGAGGCCCCTACACAACACTGCCTTTGAAGAAGTCACCTTAGTCCCGGTGACATTTCGGCACACGGACTGTTGTGCGCCAGTGTCTCGCAAGACAGTAACAGGATACTCGCTCCCGTCAATTTCGACAGTGCCCCCACACAGATATGGGCGACACCAGTCCAGCTCCGAGTCATCTGGAGTCACAGAAACAACAACAGGGGGGGAAACAGGTGAAACCGCCTGAACCCCCTCCTCACAATCCAACACACACCCACCAAAAGCTTTATCTCCTTCGTGAACCTTAGGAGTGAGCAGCCTCTCCTCACGACCCTGGTCAGGCCACACCAGCAAGGCAACTGGTTTCTGGGGTGTCTTGGAGGGGCCCGCTGTCACAAGTTTTGGGCATTGAGATCGAAAATGCCCCTTGGCATGGCAGTTATAGCACGTAGGTTGGTTATCGTACTTTGGAGTACTAAAGGTCATCTTTCCTCCTGACCCTCCTTTTGGCCCTGAAGGGGCAGCGGGGTATTGAGACTTAACGAACCCGCTCTTATTGCCAAAGCCGTGGCTACGGGGAGGGGAACGTGGAGCACCAGAACCAGCACTACCACCGCCCCCTGGCCCTCGTGGTCCTCCCTCCTTAAATCCACCGCCAGCACGAGGCTCCGAACGATGGGCTAACACATGGTCGTCAGCCCAGGTGGCAGCCTCCTTTAGCGTTTTAAAACGCTTCTCCCTGAGGAGAGGCACCAGTTCCTTATCAGCAGCATTAATGAACTGCTCCATGACCATCAACTCCTCCAGGTCGCTGAGAGTATCCACTCCCTCACTCATGATCCATCTCTTAAATGCCTGCTCTAAATGGCGGGCACACTCGAGGTAAGAATCTCCGGGTCTCTTTTTCCCACCTCTGAACCTTAAGCGATAGGCTTCGGGCCGCAGCTCGTAAGCCCTCAATATATCAGCCTTGAAGTCCTCATAACTTTCTAGGTCTTCAACCGACATATTGTCGTATGCCTCCAATGCCCTGCCTTTCAGTTTATTGGCCACAAGACCAACCCATCTTCCTTCTGGCCAACCAAACTCAGCCGCCTTCTTCTCAAACTTTCTAAACCATTCTGCAACCCTCTGCTCGTCAAAGTCAGGAATGAGCTGCAGACTCCTTACCATCTGGCGCTCAACTGAGTTCTCTCCTTCTCCTCCCTTATGAGTTGAGTTGGCCCCAAGTCTAGATCTTTCCCATTCAAATTCTCTATGCTTCTCCACCTCCAACCTTCTGATTTCTAGCTCTTCTCTTCTTGCTTCTCTCCTCTCTTCAGATTCTAATTCCAATCTTCTAGCCTCTCTCCTCTCTTCAGCTTCTAATTCCAATCTTCTCGCTTCATTCGCTGCTTCTATCTCCATCCTCTTTATTTCTAATTGGAATCTCCATTCCTCCGCCATTCCGACTGACTGGAGATTGTCAGTAACACTGGCAGCTGGGCTCACTCTCCTTGAACCCATTACGTTCTCAAAAGAACCAACACGGCCCGTTGTATGCTGCAGGGGCTGTTCAGGCACTTCCTGAGCAAAATGCAATCGTCCTGTAGTACTATGCTCACTAACAGGACTAACAGGCCGATCTTCACCTAGGCATGACTGTTCAGTAACGCCACGTACAGGACTGGCTCGGGCCGAGCCATCCTCAAGGGGAGTAATTACATTACGTTGGTCTTCCATTGTCACAGTGTGTGTGGGCTCACACTAACAACACACTAACACTGTTTTTCAACTCACTGTTATCCTTTAGAATCCTGGCGAGGTCGCCAATTTTGTTACGGTCACACCGTAACAGACACGGTTCTTATGCCCTAGTGCCGGGTGTCCACTTATGAACCCAGTCACAACCACGTTACGGGCGTGTACGAACTGTAGTGCTGATGTTTATACATCCTTTTAACCCACCAAAGGACAAGGAAAGTCGACTATCCCGTAGGACTAATCACTCCGAGGGCCACACGCCGGTGGCTGGACAATAGGCTTTAAACAAGAAGTGCCTGGTTAAGGAACCTATGCACTCTTAGCCCCCAAACACAGCACCTACAGCCACCCCGTTAACGTTAAGAGGTCGCCAGTTCTTTTAACCCTCCAAAGAACAAGGAATCTCCCAGTAGTAACCACCTTCTCCTCCTTACATTCTAAAGAGACTTACAGTGAGCACAAGATTACAGTGCCTAGACAAGGAGCTATCGCTCCAACCAGAATACCGCCCACAAGGTGTCTTTCCACCCACTTCTGGTTGAATAATAACTCCTCTCGACTCCAATAACACCCTGCAAAGTAGCCTCCCACGAGGAGACTCCGTACAGTGCGTTATTTGAGTCGTAATTAATCAACACTGAGACGGGATTACTCCTCGTCTGTGTTCTCAAACAAGAGGCCCCTGATGACAGGCTCTCTCACAATGAGGACAACGAAGACAACGCCGAAAAAAGCAAACAACGCCGACGAAGCGGACAACGCTGACAACGCCAACAAACGCAGAAAACGCCGACAAAACGCAGACAACGCCGAAACTACTTCCCCGAGACTGAACAGTCTGACAAAATTCTAGGTGGAGTTCACCGCTAGTTAGGTGGTAATGATACTGTCACCACACTCGTCTCTGTGCTCTGGCTTGTAACCGTTTCCTCTACAGACAGGGTCCTGCTGCCTAGCTACACAAATATACCCCTTATCTAATAGGCCAAACAGATAACCCACTCCCTTAAATATGAGGAGGTTACAGGCAAAATAATGCCAATTAGTGGGGAGCTCAGAGCGCGAGGTGTTCTTGGTGATGACTAGCGACTAACTGCCTCTCTCACGGCCTCTCGTCAACCTCGCAGCTCCCCGAGCTGAGATGCCAAATCGCACCACCGGTGCGCCGTGTTTCTCACACACCGCGCCCTCCTCCAGTCCGCTATAGCCTAATAACTTCTATTTCACAAAATCACCACAGGCCACAGAGACGACGCAGGATAACAACAAACATACGAGAGGAAGCAGAAAGGAATTGTCTACAAGATAGGATACCTTGCAACACAAAGAAGAAAGAAGGAAAGTTAGGAAAATTAGGAGAACGAAGAGAAGATAAAACATTTAACAAGCCTCGCCTTAATACGCGCTGGCAACTCATCTCTCTCTCACTCTCCCGCCACGCCTGGCTCCTGGCTGGATAACACGTGGTCTCCAGACAGAAAGGCGTAACACACAGACATGTCACGTAGACACGTCTCCAACACTTCCCGTAGGGTGGGGCCCGCAACACGCCACACGGGCATAACCCACAAACATAAAGAATGTAACTCTCTTCCATGTCCAGTCGCACCCAGCTGACACAAAGCACACTCCCATGCACATGGAAAGCACACACCCTCCACAACACCGTTCATGGCTCTCCAGTCGACACTACTATCACTGGCCGAACCCGCACAGAGTGTCATAGCCTCAGCGTGGCCTTCCTCCTTACCCGCCTAACATTCTTCCTTCTCGCTCTCAGGGAATCTTCATTCTTCTGTGGGGCTTGACTCCCATCTTCACTAGACGATGTTATGGTGACGGGCGGGGCCCGCAACACGCCCCCCCCTTAAAGGAAAAATTTTGTAAGCCTCACAGACTTTCAAAATTTTTAAGCAGCAAGAGTGATTCCCGGGCCCGCAACAAGCAGTCGGCCACCATCTTCTCTGCCCTCTCGGCCACGAAACAGGCCATCTCCCTGGCACGGTCCGTGGAAGGAACCTGCCACTCGTACTCTTACCAAGTACGCCTTTCCCACGGCCACGTCCTCTTCTACGACCAGTGGACTTCATAGACAGGAAGTCAAGAGGAAGCCAAAACTTCTTGCACCCAGGATGTACTTCTTCTCCCGCGGGGTTCGCATCTACCTTGGGGGCCTGCTCTGGTATTTCGGCAGAAGTGTCAGAGTGTTCTTTAGGGATGGCGTTCAGTTGTTCTTCAATCTGGTCTCGGTCAGAGCCCCAGTCGAAAGACACAGAGCCTCCGCGCTTATCCCTGGGTTTCACCCCGGTGATAATCCCTTCACTCTGACAGTGAATCTTCTTCTGCACTCCTCCCAGGTGCTGCAACCTCTCCCCACGCAGCACATCACCCTGCCCCCAGTGCTCTGCAGGAACCACAAGTTCCGAGCCCAGAACCTTGGTAGTCTCCTCCCCCGGTGCAAAAGTACCATACTTGACCTTCTGGTCATAGGATCTTCTCCTCTTCTTTGGCGCGGCTCCAAGATGGTGCGGAGCCACTTCCAGCGCCTTCACTAGTCCTTCCCGAGAACTTAACCCGTTCCTCAGGAATGACTCTGGGCGATCCGAGTGGGTAGCACACCAGGCGTCCCGTACTAGGTCCAACGGACCGCGCAC
Source organism: Cancer borealis (assembly GCA_036785275.1). Taxonomy (NCBI): domain Eukaryota; kingdom Metazoa; phylum Arthropoda; class Malacostraca; order Decapoda; family Cancridae; genus Cancer; species Cancer borealis. Next base: position 8,628 of record JAXIVD010012030.1, read on the forward strand.
TCGGTGCCCAAACACCAACTGATTCAGGATCCTGGTGGAAGAAGGATCCACAGCGGGAATAGGATACAGGGGTGCAACAGGGGGATTTTGGTTGGGCTTGCCCACCATCTGACAGGTGTGACAACTCCTAAACAACTCTGTAATCTCTCTGGCCATATCAGGCCACCAGAAATTGCCCCGCAGTCGGGCGAGAGTTTTGTGAACCCCTAGGTGTCCAGCCATAGGTCCCTCGTGTGCTAACAGCACCAGGGCCTCCCTCAAATCCTGAGGCACTACAAGCTGTAGAACATCACTCCCATCACTCTCCCTCGACCTGCTGTGTAACACCCCCTTCTGCCGCAGGAACTCCTCTATTCCCCTTATCTCCTTTCCCACCTTAGCAAAATAAGAGGCCAATTCTGGGTCCCCTTTCTGTCCCTTGATGAGCAACGCCGGCTCAATACAAGTAAGGTTGGACGGGACCACAGGATCTGTCGGCAGGGGCGGTACCGACACTTCCCTGGTTCTGTCCCGGGGCCTGAGGCGTGGTGTGGACTCATCCACCACTTCCTCATCGGCCAAAATGGGTGGACCCTCTAGGTGGGCCTCACCCGCCAAACAGTCACCAGACAAGGGAACAGCCTGTTCCCTGTCTCCGGTACACTCCGCAGGGGTGGGAGCCTCCAACTCCCCCGCAGAGTTGGAAGTCTCCCCTCCCTCGGAGGTGACTCCCAACAAACTGTCTGACACACCAGGCTGGGGCCCGGACTGAGTACCGAGACCCACAGCCTCACAACCAGGAAACACCACCGCGTGGGTGCTTCCTCCGAGGTACCCCGCAGAGTGAGGAATGCCAACACAAGACTCCTCTGTCCTCAACACTCCTTCCTCACCTTCGGCGACAACCTCTACCGAGTCAGGTGCTTCTATGGGTGGCTCTGCACTGCGGCAGTCAGCCCCCACACCTTGACTCACTGGAGAGCCCGGCTCTGGCTCATCCAGTTGACAAACACCGCTCTCGTTTGACGGTGACCCTGCTATGTCGCAGTCAGCCCCTAGAGTAGCAGCCGGTTCCACCCGTCTAGCCTGAGACCGGGTGACAACCCCAATAACTTCCTCCTCACTGCCCTATATATATATATATATATATAATATATATATATATATATATATATATATATATATATATATATAAACATATATATATATATATATATATATATATATATATATATATATATATACATATATATATATACATATATATATATATACATATATATATATAAAAAAAAAAAAAAAAAAAAAATTATATATATACATATATATATACATATATATATATACATATATATATATATATATATATATATATATATATATATATATATATATATACATATACATATACATATATATATATATATATATATATATATATATATATATATATATATATATATATATAATATATATATATATATATATATATATATATATATATATATATATAATATATATACATATATATAT
>JAXIVD010012031.1:0-10139 GCA_036785275.1 Cancer borealis
ATGACACTACCAAACCTATCTAAACTTTCACCACCATACCTTACCTTTCCTTACCTTACCTTACCTTAACCTTACCTAACATCAAATAAGTTAACCCAACCTAACCAAACCTGATCTGACCTTACTCACTCTCACCTGGTCAAACTGCTAACAAATCAACAATACAGGTGAACAAGGCAACTTAATCATACCTGTATCAACTTAATTAACCTGGCATGACAACCCATATCTACCTACAAGGAACCTTCACTATGACCTTGCTTGGTCATAGTAGAAGTTATGGAATCATGACCTTACCTAACTAACTAAGACTTATCCATTCTTGAACCTCTCCTAACCTTAGTGAGATTATTACAGAAGCTAATGTGACCTAAGTTGACCTAACCTTGTCTAGCCTATACTTACACGTTACGTACACGACTAATAAAGAAGAGGGAGGAGAAGAAGAAGAAGAAGAAGAAGAAGAAGAAGAAGAAGAAGAAGAAGAAGAAGAAAGAAAAAGAAAGGCTTAAGATATCAGTACAAGAGTAAGGAGTAGGACAGAAGGAGTAGCAGCTAGAGGATGAAGGAGTAAGAGGAGAATGGGAGGAGAGGAAAAATCAAAAGAGGTGAGTGAGAATGAGGCACGAAGGTGAAGTGAAGGTGAGGGAACATGACACGTACTCCTAATAATTAATCAACAATGTTTTTTTTCTCCTCTTCCTCCTCCTCCTCCTCCTTTGTGACATGACTTTATTGAGAACAGAACAAAATGAGGTCACAAAAAGAGAAAGAAAGAAAGAGAAAAAGAGAGAGAGAGAGAGAGAGAGAGAGAGAATAACTATTAACGACCACGCATATAACGTCCCATTAGCCACAGAAGTGAAAGTGGGCAATGCGACATTCTGCCTTAAAAGTAGGTGTGAAACATAAGAAGAAAAAGGAGGGGAAAAAAACAAGCAATTGGCCGGTGAATACGTACGTCGGTGCAGTTAATACAATACTTCCTCCTTGTATTAAATTTAAGGCTTGCTTGTCTTACATCCAAAGCGGTGAGAGGCAAGAGGCTGACACTCATTTCGAAATTTCAGAACCGTGTCGAAAGCAGGAGGAGGAGGAGGAGGAGGAGGAGGAGGAGGAGGAAGAAGAGGAGGAATAGAAGGGGTAAATCAGAAACAATACAAAAATACAGATATTACAAGAAGACGAAGAAGAAGAAGAAGAGGAGGTGTGGATGATGAGGAGAGATAGATAGAGAAGAATGATATAAGGAGTGAAGGAGGAGAGAAAGAAAGAGAGACATTACCGGAGGGATGTCAGGGAAAGGAATGATGAAGGGAAGGGGGAAGAGGAGGGTGGAGGGGGAACTAGGAAGAGGACGAAGGAGGGGGCTAGTGAGGGGTGAGGAGGAAGAGGAGGAGGAGAGTGAAGGGCGAATGAGAGAGAACAGTAAGGAAGGAAGGAAGCAGGAGGAGGAGGAGGAGGAGAGGAAGAGGAAGGAGGAGGAGGAGGAGGAGGAGGAGGAGGAGGAGGAGGAGGAGGAGGAGGAGGAGGAGGAAGAGGAGGAGGAGGAGGAGGAGGAGGAGGAGGAGGAGGAGGAGAGAGGAGGAGGAGGAGGAGGAGGAAGGAGGAGGAGGAGGAGGAGGAGGAGGAGGAGGAGGAGGAGAGGAGGAGGAGGAGGAGGAGGAGGAGAGGAGGAGGAGGAGGAGGTGAGGAGGAGAGAGGTCATGAGAGAAGTTAAGAGTCTGGAGGTAATTTTTCTTCCCTTGGAGGAACATACGACGACTGACTTGTGTGAGTTAATATTTAAAGGAGAAAGTGATATGGTCTCTCGTCTCTCTCTCTCTCTCTCTCTCTCTCTCTCTCTCTCTCTCTCTCTCTCTCTCTCTCTCTCCTCTCTCTCTCTCTCTCTCTCTCTCTCCTCCACCATTCCCTTAGCACACACACACACACACACACACACACACACACACACACACACACACCACACACACACACACACACACACCCTCCCCCCCTCCCCCCGTAGTAATGAATAGGCGATACACACACTGATGAGAGGCACAGATTGACGGCCTCAGTATAGACGTCCGGTTTTTCCTTTGAGGCATAACGCGGCCAGATAAATAGAGGCCATTTGGTAGGACAGATTTGTTGTGGCGCAGCGGCGAGGCTCTTTGTCGTGTTGTGTTGCCGGCCACGAGGAGCTGATTGTGTCCGCCGCCTCGCCTTCTTTATAGCACAAGATCATTGCTGCTGCTGCTACTGACTGAACCTACCTACCTACCTCCACCTACCTACCTACCTACACCCCTCTCCCCATGCCTTCCCAGATCCCCCTTCAGTCCTTTCTTTAAACACACTTTTCCCCATACTCCAGATATTCGTGTTGCCACTCTCTCCAGACCTCCCCTCTCCCCTTAGACCCATAGGTACCCTCTCCCTATCTTTCCCACACAACCCTACCATACCTCAAAGCCACGTCACGTCAGCCCACCTACTACCGTGCTACTGTTTGTTTCTCATATTTCTACCTCCCCAAACAATCCTATACAATAATTCCACCAATAGGCTTTCTCTCCATCCCCACCATGACTCCGAACCCAATTGTTAGTCTCCTGCATACTGTCAGCGGCTATTACTGTCCACTGGTAGAAAAACGAACCTTGTGTGAATGTACCAATATGGACACACAATTTAGGCATCGAGTGAGAAAAAGTGTACATTGATTTTTGTTGCAGTTGTTAATGGCAGCCTTATGTGAATATCAGAACGAGGGCAATATATAAAAAAACCTAATGATAACTTAATATACAAAAAAATTTTAAGTTAGGACTATGAGGGACTACACAGGTTATATACAGGTGTAGTGTAAGGTTAGTAAGATGGGTTACGGGTATAGAGATTGAGATTACCTGTACATAACATTACATGAAGAACAATTAGATGTCAGGTGAGTATGTGTGGGGTCGATGTGTGTGTGTGTGTGTGTGTGTGTGTGTGTGTGTGTGTGTGTGTGTGTGTGTGTGTGTGTGTGTGTGTGTGTGTTGCAAGGCCCATTACCACAACCCCCACACTCGCACACGGCACATAAGGTCAGACCAATGAGCAGACCATAACTTAAAATACACGGGAACCATAATTTATCCTCAATTGTTCAGAATTAGAGCTTCCCTTCCCCAGATCAATGAACACATGACAGGGCAGGTGGCCGCCCCTCTGCCTCCCCTTGCACACCTGGGGGTCACCTGCGGCCACCTGCAACAACACCACCTGACCTAATGAGGGCGTCTTATAGCTTCTTTGTCCCTATTATGTAAAGGTGGTTATTGTGGCGTTCACCTCAACACTAACATAGGAAATATATAAGGATGCTTTACCTGTTGCATGTAAATGAAACAGGTAATTGTACAAATAAAACGTATTTTATGAGGATTTAATGGTAATTGTAGTTTTTTATGGTGTACAGGTAAATACAGGTAAAGCCTCATTTTTATTATACGTGGTAATGAGTGGCAGGTAATGTTGGTGTAGTTTATCGATGTAGGATGTAGTGTTCCTCCCTCGTGTGGTTAGCTGGTCACACACTTCCCTTAATAATCCTTTGTTTAATTAGTTTCCTATGTTTTTCCTTCCCCTTCTTATCTTTCCTCTTCCTCCTCCTCCTCCTCCTGCTTCTGTTCCTCACCTGTACTCTCCTCCTCCTCGTCCAGGTGTGGTAATGGTCGTTCAAGGGAAGGGAGCCACGTGTTCTGATCCATTTAAGGGACTTTTTTTCATCCCCTCCACACACCCGGGGTATATAACGCTTTCATGCCCCAAATACTGCCAGTCACTTGAAGTTTCTTTTGGGCAATGAGACTCCGGCAAAACCTTATTGTGGCACCGAGATCAAAGTCATGACACACACACACACACACACACACACACACACACACACACACACACACACACACACACACACACACACACACACACACACACACACACACACAATTACATTAAGATCCATATTTCTTATTTCCATTATTGTCCAAACGAATAGACTTTTACCACTCTCATTTTTTTATTTACATGTGTGTGTGTGTGTGTGTGTGTGTGTGTGTGTGTGTGTGTGTGTGTGTGTGTGTGTGTGTGTGTGTGTGTGTGTGTGTGTGTGTGTGTCATGCTATTGAGTCGGCTGTCTCTTCCTTATAAGGGCGATGAATGATTGTCTTCCAGCGATACATTCATTAATTCACAAGTCGATTCAAGATTTATAAAAGGAATTGAAAAAAAATGATGCAAAATAACAACGTAGATTAATGTAGTGAATTGTATATGTACTTGCTGTGTGTAAATTGCCCTTTCGATATCCTCTGTATGAGTGTGGGTTTGAATTTTAATATAATTTAAAATTCTCTCTCTCTCTCTCTCTCTCTCTCTCTCTCTCTCTCTCTCTCTCTCTCTCTCTCTCTCTCTCTCTCTCTCTCTCTCTCTCTCTCTCTCTCTCTCCACATGCTACTTTTTCCATCTACATAACGTCATTTCACCCCCCCTCCTCCTCCTCCTCCTTCTCCTCCTCCTCCTCCTCTGTTCTAATAACCTCCTTTTCTTAATAATAATTTTCTCTACATTCGCTCCATCACTAATGTCTCTCAATTTTCCATCTTCTCTATTCAACTCATTTTCCCTCACACTAATCCTGGGTTCCCTTTACTGCCGCGTTCTACCTGCTCCTTACCCCTCTCCTTCCCCTCAGATGATCCTCCTTCACGTCCTCACTCTCTCTCCTCATTACCTAGCACCCTCCTCATTCTCTCAGGCTCTCCATATTCCCTCGTTTCCCCTCATTGCTTCCCTCTCATTACTTACTCATTCCTCATTTTTCCTCACCTTCATTTCTGCAACTCATTCTCTTACTCATTTATTCACTTCCTGTCATCTCATTCCTTCCTCATCGTCTCCCTTTGTTGCCCTGAGCCCCGCACCTCACAACTCACACCTTCATGTATTTCCTCATCCTAACTTCCTAACTTCCTTATATCCCCTGCTTCCAATACAGAAGTCTCCCTAACAAACCACCTTCCTAACTGCTCTCCTCACTCTTCTCCTCCTCACACTCCACCGTAATCCCCTCACCTCCTCTCCCTCACACTCCCCTTCCTTTCTGATTCACCACAAACGACAACAATTCCATTTTATATAAAGCCGGAACGCGTCTCTCTCTCTCTCTCTCTCTCTCCTCTCTCTCTCTCTCTCTCTCTCTCTCTCTCTCTCTCTCTCTCTCTCTCTCTCTCTCTCTCTCTCTCTCTCTCTCTCTCTCTCTCTCTCTCTCGTTCTCTCTCTCTGTGGCCTACTTCTTATTTCTGTGGCCTCCCCAGCCTTAATCAAGTTTAAAATGGCTTTGTGATTACTCGACCAAACACGGATCTGCTGAAACATCATTGACAATACAGAACCGCATTATTGAGCAGACCGACCGTAAACGCCTGATGGCTTTCCATTGGGAGGGGAAATAAATAAAAGAGGAAGAAGTGACGCGAGAATAAGAAATAACTGGCGAGGTGGAAGGGAATCCTGCGAGGGGTGGATGGGAAGGCGGTGACTCCAGAGGGTAATTGGGGATTTGTAGATGTTTAGGGAGTCTCAGGGGCGCTGCCAGAGGGCGTCTTGGGGCTCCGAGACGCTAGACTACTCGCATGAAGCTAAAATACCACCGGGGACGCTGACGAGTGAAGCTTCGACGCGGCGGGGCGTTGAGACGGTGGTCGGTGGAGCAACGGAGAGCCTTTTGTACAGCGCTGGCGGTGAAATATACTGCGGGCGTGTTACGGGAGGGAAGGAGGGAAGAGAAGGAGGAGGAGGAGGAGGGTTAAGATGGAGGGATGGAGGAGGGAGGAATTCTTACTTCTCGTAAACCTCGCAGTCGACGAATCCCTGACACAAGCGAGAAGAAATACTCGTCACACATCTAATTGAACTTTTGCTGAGGTCGCCCGGACTATTGCCGAGGACGGACAAGCATTTCATATTGATTTCTTGTGTCCTGTACCTCCCCTCCCCCTACCCCCCCCCCTACCCCCTCCCTGCCTATATCTCTCGGCACCTCAGACAATTCCACTTATGAAGCACTACAAGGAGGAGGAAGAAGAGTAACAAAAAATAGGAATGAAAAAAAGGGCACAGTCTGGCCGCCTTGAGACTCTGGTTGTGTAACGTAAATAAATAGTGTTTTAACTACAAGAGGAAAGGAGGAGCAGTCCACAAATTGAAGGTTAGTGCCCCATACGTTTGGCCAACACGGAATTATATCACATTGGTAAACGACGTGGAAAAGTCATCGATCCGCCGCCGCAGGGGAAAGTTACCCTTGCCGCCCTTGAGATTAAGGCCGATTCTCTCACGCAGGCGACGCTGAGGCTCAGTCACATTGCTTATTTGTTTTAATTATGCCGGACTTTATGACGCGAGTTTCAACATGCGTGAGGGAAGGAATAAAAAAAATAATATAAATATACAAGTGGGTCCGCTGGAGGGTCCCCGCCGAGGCTCACCCGCGGGATAATGACGCAAAACTTTCCGGAAGGCGACAACCGGATGACGGACAGCCCGACGGAGCCCTTGTCCCGCCTGACCGGAGAGCCAATTCGTGGGAGTGGCCAGAGCGTCCCCAGTCCTCATCCTGCCCGTCTCGATGCTTCACTGCTTCGCTCTTGTGCCTTGTGTGGATGCTTCGAAGTAATTATGAGCATTATGAACCTTAGGTATGTATTATTACTGAGGTTTTTTTTTTTTGTAATTTTCCGAAGTTATATTAAACTTCCTGTGTTCTTATTGATGTGTGGCCTCGAGGATGTGGGTTTGTTGATTGTGGTTGTTCTTTTATTCTTTTCTTAGTCTTGTAACGTTGAGGTTGTACAGTAATGACCCCAAATTTCCGTTTTCGTCGTAATAACTACTATCATCACCTTAATTATGTGCTGCCATTATCACACCTTATCATTACCATCATTATTATAGTCATCATCAGTATTGCCATACTTTCCATCATTACCATTGCTATCACCATCACCATCACATCACCATCACCATCACCACCATCAACATCATTACATCTGCCAAAAACGGTATCTTCTTAAAATTCTGGGCAGACGCTGGATGCCCTCACTGGCCCGAAAGTTAGGGAAAGTTAGGCTGCAAGATCACAAAATGCGGGGGACGGGGAGGGAAGGGGAGGGAAGGAAGGGAGGGAAGGGGAGGGAAGGGGAGGGAGGGAAAGGAGAGAAGAGAGGGAAGGGAGGGAAATCTGCGTCTACATCACGGGATCTTTGTGTGGATTTCGCGGCAAGTTATGATCATTATGGCACTCGTAGCGGAGGAGGAGGAGGAGGAGGAGGAGGAGGAGGAGGAGGAGGAGGAGGAGGAGGAGGAGGAGGAGGAGGAGGAGGAGGAGGAGGAGGAGGAGGAGGAGGAGGAAACACGGAATAAAATGGCTTACGGGGAAAATCAACGACAAAGACGACGAAGAAAAGTAGGAAGAAAAATATGATGAAGACGAAGGAAGAGGAGAACAAGGATGACATTACAGGTAACAACACAAACATGCCTGCAGGTCCTCACGAAACACCGGTAAAAAAAGGCCACAAGGACAGGTGTGTGAGGGGAGGCAGGAGTCAGTGTCCTCACCACAACCATCCTGCATACATCCCCTCCTCCCCTCACCTGACTGATCCCTTAATGACACAGCACAGGTGATTTACTGACGTTGTTCAATTGGCTGGTAATGTATTTGGTGAAGACTTCGTTTTCATGTGTCATTCTTCCTTCTCCTCCGTCTCCTCCTCCTTCTCTTCCTCCCTCTTATTCTCTCTTCCTTCAGCTCTCATTTCTTTACTCCATGACTTTCTTCTTCTCCTCCTTCTCTTCCTTCCTCTCATTCTCCCTTCTTTCAGTTCTCTCTTCTCTACTCCATGACTTTCTTTCTCTTCCTTCCTCTCATTCTCTCTTCCTTCAGTTCTCTTCTCTACACCTTGACTTTCTTTCTCCTCCTCCTTCTCCTCTTCTTCATGTGGTAATTCGACGTTAATCTTCAAGTGGGTCTCCGCCGGGCGCCTCTCCAGCCCTTATATGCCCTTCCTCTGCCTCGCAGCGCCTCGGCTTCGCTTCATGACATTCCGTTGTGGGTGTTTTTCCCCGTCGTGTCACCTGATCGTCGGCTGATCCAGTTATAATGGCACTTGTCGGGGTGACGTGGCGCTTCCCTGCGGCATAATGTCTCATCTCCCACAACGACACGGCGGGGTAAGAGTTGCCTTAACCTCCATCCAAGGATCCGTCAGTCACCCGCCTTGGTTGCCGCCATCGCTAGTGTCGCCCTCTGACCCGCTTCACCTGTCCTCCTTGAACACAGGTGAGGGTTGACGTGGAGGCTGCCGGTGAGATTGTTCTGTTGACCTGACACGTCCGCGAGACTTTCTACAATCAGTCATAAGCCTCTCACACACACACACACACACACACACACACACACACACACACACACACACACACACACACACACACACACACACACACACACACACACCTAGACATGCAAAAAATCCAAAAATAAAAAGAAAATGAAACGTGTGACACTGTTCTTGGAGGGCGCCGTCGGTCCTTTGAGGTTTCCCCGTCACTATTGTGTGGTGGTGTTGCGTCCTACCACCATGAAACGGCCATGAAACACTCCACCAACACTCAACAACCTCCTGACGCAGCGTGAAGGATCCTGTTTCAAGGGGGTTCCTGCGACACCCCTCACCCTCCCTCCCCAGCCCCTTCCAGACCCCCAGAACGTGCCTCACCCTTCCCCAGGCAGCCCATCACCCCTGCCAAAGGTCCTCATGTGGTCCCATTACTGAGAATCGTGCCAGGTCGTCGCTTGTCACTCCGCGTAGGACCGTGAAGGAACACGTGAGAGCCTGCAGCATCACATCTTCAGGAGACTCATCACATTCAGGAGACTCATCACCTTCAGGAGACTCATCATGGAGGCGCATCACCTTCAGAAGACTTGATCACGGTAAAAACGTTTGTCTGTCCTCCAGTTTAAAGGTGAGTAAAGGGTCTTCCCAAATCACCTTCAGGACCTCCACTGAATCCCCGACAGTAATAGCGGAGAGGTTGAAGGTGACACTATAACATCAAGGTGAGACTCAGGTGTGGTATTGATATGGATCTCACTACAGGTGCCAAAGCGTCAAAGGGGAAAAAAAAAGAGTAAAGGGAAAAAAAAAAACCCACAGAGCCTAAATTACCGTGATTATAATTTCAGTCGCGCGCTTTTTCGGGCATCGAGTCACAAATTAAGTTCTAAATTCGGCATAACTCGCACTATCGCCAAAAATAACACGTACAGTACAAAAAAACAAAACAAAAAAAAACACCTGAGTTAATCCGGCATCTGGTATATGACTGTGGATTATGAACACCACCGGAAAAACAGCAGAACAACGACACACGTGAAGAACATTTAACATCAACACCATTTCGCAAGATGATACACCAAACGAAGCCACTAAACATTTGAGAGAGAGAGAGAGAGAGAGAGAGAGAGAGAGAGAGAGAGAGAGAGAGAGAGAGAGAGAGAGAGAGAGAGAGAGAGAGAGAGAGAGAGAGAGAGAGAGAGAGAGAGAGAGAGAGAGAGAGAGAGAGAGAGAGAGAGAGAGAGAGAGAGAGAAAGAGAGAGAGAGAGAGAGAGAGAAAAAAAAAAGAGAGAGAGAGAAAGAAAAAGAAAAAAAGACATAGTAACAGGGAAACATACACACACTACAGAACAAAATGACAAATACAAAAAAAGATAAAACAGTATAAAAACAAAAGGTGTAAGGGAAGTCACCTGTTGGCCGATGTTGTTTTTGTAGCTCGGTTCATCCCGCACTCAAACACCCCACAAAGCGTGAATTCAAACTTCATTATCGCTCAAATTCTCTACCTAACACTGAATGAAGGGCTAACATTTTCCACACCACCGCGCGGTTGACCTCAAAACAGAAGGGATGTACCGTGTGTATGTATGTGTTTGTATGTATGTAGGTATGTATGTAGTTGCACAGGTGAGAGGGGACAGGTAACAGAACGGAGTGTAAAGCTATGGTGAGGGTTCAGGTGTTGAGTAAGGGCATGGAATACAGTGG
>JAXIVD010012032.1:7500-10137 GCA_036785275.1 Cancer borealis
TCTCTCTCTCTCTCTCTCTCTCTCGCTCTCGCTCTCGCTCTCGCTCTCGCGCTCTCGCTCTCTCTCGGCACCACCAGTTGTCTTTATCATGGCGGCAGGAAATTATGACAAAACACTACATTAGATGCTGCCGCTGTCTCTCCTTTATCACCTTCCTTTGACGTATTTTTTCACATAACCAGGAATTAGTATGTTAATCTAAGTGGCCGTTAGTCTTTCTTTTACTTACTTATCCAGGAAAAGATAAAAGAATAGATAAATCAATTAAAAAATAGATACTTGTACATATATATTTCACGTCATCACTGAAAACTATTGATAACGTGTGGTTTTTACTTTTAAATGTTAGATGATGAGTCATTATAGAATTTAATTGGATCGCTTATTTAATCAGCTATTTTAGTTTTACTTTGGTGTTAAGTTTGTTTAATTGACAGGCTATTAAGTAACTATTACACGTGATTGTCAGTTCATTAGCTGCCCGGACGTAAGGCTAATAAGCTAGAATTAGGGAGCAAGGATAATGCATCGGCCTTGTTTTGAAGGAAATTGTAGCCTTAAAAATCAACAAGTATGAAAAAAAATAATAATAAGGGGGGATAGGAAAATAATTAGATAAGCACCTTAGTAAATAAAGCCCTCTAACACACACACACACACACACACACACACACACACACACACACACACACACACACAGACACAGACACAGACACAGAAAACAGAACAGAAACAGAAACAGAAACAGAAACAGAAACAGAAACAGAAACGAAAACGAAAACGAAAACTGTGTAACAGTCTACCTTTCCTCCTCTTCTTCCACCCTCGTTAACTTATACTTATAGAAGGAGATTACCAGGCCATCGTGTGAACTAATTCTCTAATTGTGCTCGTAATTTCTCGGTAGGAATTAATTTGCTCTTGTTTATGACTTTTTGCAGCAAGCGAGTTTCTTTGTCTCCTATATTTTCATTAATATTTCTCAGTTTGTCATCCACCATCACCACCATAAACATCATCATTATTATCATCATTACCATAAGCATAATCATCATAATCATACATATAATAATCATTAAAAGCAGTAGAAGAAAATAAAAAAAGAAACAATTGCTCACATGATAGCATTTTACGGATTCTCATAATATGAAAAGAAAGAAATATTTCAACCGTTTCCCCGTAAAATATTCACCACCAAGATTTCGAGCGCGTAAACGATTTCCTGTACGTTATTCATGTGAATTTTCTCCTTTTAACTACCCTATTTGGTCTTCCTCTTCTATCTATTTGGTTTTCCAGGACGTGGTGATGTTTGAGGAGAATTGGACAAGGGAAGGATAGATTGGGAGGAAAGGAAAAAAGGGAAGAGAAAGGAAAGGAAGAAGAACATTGACCGAGGGAGGGAGGGAGGGAAGAGGAAGGGAAGCAATACCGCTGTTCGCTTGGAAAACAATGAACCTGATCAAGAGAGAGAAAGAAAAAACAGGACCAAGGAGGGAGAAAAAGAAACTCTTATTTTTGGAGCAAGTATCATGAAGGGTTTACATTACTTCCTGATCTTCCTCTATTTTTTACTTCTCTTTTACACTGCTGCTTCCTCTTGGTCTCTATTACATTCCTCCTCCTTCTTTTCCTCCTCCGCCTCCTCCTCCTCCTCCTCCTCCTCCTCCTCCTCCTCCTCCTCCTCCTCCTCCTCCTCCTCCTCCTCCTCCTCCTCCTCCTCCTCTTCCTCTTCCTCTTCCTCCTCCTCCTCCTCCTCCTCCTCCTCCTCCTCCTCCTCCTCCTCCTCCTCCTCCTCCTCCTCCTCCTCCTCCTCCTGCAGTTTCACGATCCACCAGGCAGAAAATATAACATTACGGCCAAGTAGGAGGGATGGACCGAGGGAGGGCCAGAATTACGACTAGTAATCATTATTTTCCCCTTAACCTATATCATCTTCCTGCCTCCCTGTCCTACACCGCCTGTCCCTCCTCGTCTGTCCTCGCTCTCTCTCCTCTCCCAGCACAGTTCTTGCCTGTCCTTCCCACCCTGCTCCGTGATGAAGGAAGGCTGCAGGTTCCATTATTGCAGTATTTAGATGCGTGCAATGGTTGATGCAAGGACATGGTACGTTGGTTTAGCGGTCTGGGTTAAGGGGGGAGGTGGAGGGCTCTTTCCCTGTGTGTCACGCGCGCAAGTGTGTCTGTGGGTGGGTGGGGGTGAGAGGAGGGAAGGAAGACCAGTGTTGTGATTCCTGAGCTGCTTCAGAAGCTACGTGAGTCTCATGGGAACTTGAAAGATAATTTTTCCTCGGTGGCATTCACGGCGACGATATTGCGTGGAAGAGTTTGCTTTTACTCCTTTCATTATCCGGTTTTTTTTATGCTGAATATGTGATTCACGTAGATTTTTTTGGCAATCACTACGTTTATAAGAAGGCCCACCTGCGATTATATGTTGTAAAGGAATAGCGTGTAAAGGTGCGGGCGTACGATGGGGATCTCTTTATGGTGGTAACTTTTTTGAAGGCTCATATTACCCTCGTTTTTACCCTTGTTGGCGGGTGTTAGGGTGGCCGCCACGCGTTTTGTGGTGGATATATGAGTTATACGTTGTCTGTGTTGTTAGAAGCAGTGTTTGTAATAGGTATAATAGTTG
>JAXIVD010012033.1:0-2500 GCA_036785275.1 Cancer borealis
GTGTGTCCTTGGAACTATGTAGGGCGTGAAGGGGTGACTATGGGGAAGGGGGGAAGGGAAGGTAGATAAGGGAGGGGAGGGAAGAGGGGAGGGGAGATGGTGATGGGAGCTTAGACTAGTCACCATCCTGTCTCAAATCCCCAGTTTACATATATGAGTCACTTCAGTCTCGTCCCCTTCACTGTGACGTGTTCATGGGTTTCAGCTGGTCCCCTAGTGGCACCCCTCCCTTCACCCTTCACCCCTCACCCCTCACCCTTCAGCCCTCACCCTCACCCCTCACGCCTTACCCTTTCCCTTTCCCCTCTACTTGCCGTATTGAGAAGCAGGACCAGGTGAGGGGATGATTATACATACGAGGAAGGACTGGAGGGAGGGATGTGAGGGTAGACTGAAGTACCCTCATTTAGTGATTGGATCTGAGGGTATTACTATTATATTCTTCTTGGTATTGGTTTTATCTCCTTTTTTTATTAAGTTCTCACCCCATAAGTCTCGTTTAAAATAGATAGTGCGGTAAGAACAACGTGAATTTGCTATTTATCCTTAAGTTGTATGTTCAGGAAGTATTAATTGTTTAGTTGTAGCTTAAAGAAAATGTGATGTGCTCCTTCCTTCCTTCCTGCCCTTGATGGTGTGAGTATGTTTTGTAAGTTGTATGTAGGTAGTTGTGAAGTGGATTTCATGCTTAGATTTAATAGTGGTGAGGTTATGAATATGTTGATTGAGTGTGTAATTGTGTTTAACCAATGAAATCACTCACTCACTCACTCTGTTGCTTACTCTTTAACTAATTGATTCACGCGTTCACTGCCTCACTGTTTTAATTCTCACTCACTCACTTACTCACTTACTCACTCATTCACAATTAAATTAGCTGACTAACTATCCACACAACTAATTAACTAACCTTCGAACTAATTAACTCACTAACTCATTAATTAACTAACTAATAAACGAACTTATTAAATGACTGGCTCACTGATCAACTTACTCACTCACTCACTCACTCACTCACTCACTCACACACTCACTCACTCACTCACTCACTCACTCACTCACTCACTCACTCACTCACTCACTCACTCACTCACTCACTCACTAAAGTCACAAATTCACCCGCCCATTCACCCCACACAACCTAACAGTCAATCAGTCAACCAAAATAGTAATTATACTAATCTATATATATTTTCTCCATCCAAACAGCCTGCCTTGGACCCTCAAACACACCCTAACGTGCCTCCAAACACCTCAGCATCACCACTTACCAACCACAAACACCAAAACAAGGAAAGGAGGAAAAAGAAGGGAAAGAAAGGGACGAAGAGGACGATCAGCGCCATCTATGTGTGGTGAGTAGAACAACTTCCTAATCTTACTCTCTTTGGCGACTCTGATTGCTTGTATAATTGTTTGGTTGTTTAGTTTAGTTGCTTGTGTGCTTGCTTGCTTGCTTGCTTCCCTCTCCTTCAGATCCATGTCCGTCCCTCGCTCCCGTGTTCATTTTTACTCCGTTTTCTTTTATATTTTTGAAGGCAGACTCGTTCATCCTGTCCGTGGCGCAGAGAATTGTGGCGCTGGAAATATTGGTGGTAAAACGGCGTGATATTGTCTGGAATTGTGTTTTATCCGTTTTATTCGCTTACTTCGGAGTGGTGCTTTTGATTTTTGGCCACTGGCTCTGTGTGTGTGTGTGTGTGTGTGTGTGTGTGTGTGTGTGTGTGTGTGTGTGTGTGTGTGTGTGTGTGTGTGTGCATCTGACTTTTGTTCGGCTCTTTGAAGTTTTATGTTCTGTTCTTGATGATGTGTTGGAGGAGGGGCTTGTAGGGGAAGGGTAGGGGGAGAGGGATAGGAGAGGGAAGGGGAAGGGAGGATGTGGAGGGAGGAAAGAAAGGAAGGGAACGGAGGGAGGAGAGGAAGGGAAGGGAGGGAAGATGGGGAGGGGAAGGGAGAAGATCCAAAATTTGAGTTATTGAGTTTTTATTTATATTCCTCCTTTTTTATATACTTGTGTCCTTTTATTTACTGTTTTAAAGGATTTGGCTTTCCTTTGTTTTCTTGCGGCTTTTGTTATTTGTTTGTGTGTGTGTGTGTGTGTGTGTGTGTGTGTGTGTGTGTGTGTGTGTGTGTGTGTGTGTGTGGGTGTGTGTGTGTGTGTGTATGTGTATGTGTGTGTGTGTGTGTTTCTATGATTGTTCAGTTTTTTTTCTTGTTTATTATCGTTTTTTCCTTTCATTCGTCCATAGTTTTTTTTTTTTTTTATTCTATTTTATTCATTTATTTATTTATTTACTTATTTATGTATTTATTTATTTTTTCATGCTTTCCCTTAACTATACATCACCTTATCACCCTAATAAGACTACAGAGGAAGTAACCAACCACTAGAAACATACAAACATTACCCTTATCACTGTATTTCAATCCCTCACTTCCTTGGTAGAATAGCTAGTCACTAACCCCTTATCCACGTGTCTGGGTTCGACTCCTGGGCCGG
>JAXIVD010012033.1:7500-10136 GCA_036785275.1 Cancer borealis
ACAGAGGGCCACGTGGACATAACAGACAGTGCCACGTGACCATAACAGACAGAGGGCCACGTGGCCATAAAAGACAGTGCCAAGTGACCATAACAGACTGTGCCACGTGACCATAACAGACAGAGTGCCACGTGGCCATAAAAGACAGAGGGCCACGTGACCATAACAGACAGAGCCACGTGACCATAACAGAAAGTGGCCCTCGTAACATCAACAGAAAGAGTTCCACGTGGCCAAAAAACAAACAGAATGCCACGTGGCCATAAGACAGAGTGCCACGTGACCATAACAGACAGAAGGTCACGTGGCCATAACAAGCAGAGGGTCACGTGATCATAACAGACAGGGCCACGTGGACATAACAACAGTTGCCACGTGACCATAACAGACAGGGCCACGTGACCATAACAAACAGAGGGCCACGTGGCCATAACAGAGGGCCACGTGGCCATAACAGACAGGGCCACGTGACCATAACAAACAGAGGGCCACGTGGCCATAACAGAGGGCCACGTGGCCATAACAGACAGGGCCACGTGACCATAACAAACAGAGGGCCACGTGGCCATAACAGAGGGCCACGTGGCCATAACAGAGAGAGTGTCAAGTGGCCATAACAGCCAGTGCCGCGTGAACATAACAGACAATGCCACGTGACCATAACAGACAGTGCCACGTGACCATAACGGACAGTGCCACGTGACCATAACAGACAGTGCCTCGTGACCATAACAGACAGTGCCACGTGACCATAAACGGACAATGCCACGTGGCCATAACAGACAGTGCCTCGTGGACATAACAGACAGTGCCACGTGACCATAACAGACAGTGCCACGTGACCATAACAGACAGGGCCACGTGGACATAACAGACAGTGCCACATGACCATAACAGACAGGCCACGTGACAATAACAAACAGGGGGCCACGTGGACATAACAGACAGTGCCACGTGACCATAACAGACAGGGCCACGTGACCATAACAAACAGAGGGCCACGTGGCCATAACAGAGGGCCACGTGGCCATAACAGACAGGGCCACGTGACCATAACAAACAGAGGGCCACGTGGCCATAACAGAGGGCCACGTGGCCATAACAGAGAGAGTGTCAAGTGGCCATAACAGCCAGTGCCGCGTGAACATAACAGACAATGCCACGTGACCATAACAGACAGTGCCACGTGACCATAACGGACAGTGCCACGTGACCATAACAGACAGTGCCTCGTGACCATAACAGACAGTGCCACGTGACCATAACGGACAATGCCACGTGACCATAACAGACAGTGCCTCGTGGACATAACAGACAGTGCCACGTGACCATAACAGACAGTGCCACGTGACCATAACAGACAGGGCCACGTGGACATAACAGACAGTGCCACATGACCATAAACAGACAGGCCACGTGACAATAACAAACAGAGGGCCACGTGGCCATAACAAACAGAGGGCCACGTGGACGTAACAGACAGAGTATCACGTGGCCATAACAGACAGTGCCACGTGACCATAACAAACTGTGCCACGTGACCATAACAGACAGTGCCACGTGACCATAACAGACAGTGCCACGTGATCATAACAGACAGTGTCACGTGACTATAACAGACAGTGCCACGTGACCATAACATACAGTGCCACGTGACCATAACAGACAGTGCCTCGTGGACATAACAGACAGTGCCACGTAGCCATAACAGACAGTGCCACGTGACCATAACAGACAATGCCACGTGGACATAACAGACAGTGCCACGTGACCATAACAGACAGTGCCACGTAGCCATAACAGACAGTTCCACGGGACCATAACATACAGTGCCACGTGACCATAACAGACAGTGCCACGTGGACATAACAGACAGTGCCACGTGACCATAGCAGACAGTGCCATGTGACCATAACAGACAGTGCCACGTGACCATAACAAACAGTGCCACGTGACCATAACAGACATTGCTTCGTGGACATAACATACAGTGCCACGTGACCATAACAGACAGTGCTACTTGACCATAACAGACAGAGTTTCCACGTGACCATTTCAGACAGTGCCACGTGACCATAACAGACAGTGCCTCGTGGACATAACATACAGTGCCACGTAGCCATAACAGACAGTGCCACGTGACCATAACAGACAGTGCCACGTGACCATAACAGACAGAGTGCCACGTGACCATAACAGACAGAGGGTCACGTGACCATAACAGACAGAGTGCCATGTGGACATAACAGACAGTGCCACGTGACCATAACAGACAGAGTGCCACGTGCCATAACAGACAGAGTGCCACGTGACCATAACAGGCAGTGTCACGTGACCATAACAGACAGAGTGCCACATGACCATAACAGACAGTGCCACGTGACCATAACAGACAGTGCCACGTGACCATAACAGATAGAGTGCCACGTGACCATAACAGACAGAGTGTCACGTGACCATCACAGACACAGTGCCACGTGACCATAACAGGCAGAGTGCCACGTGGACATAACAGACAGTGCCACGTGACCATAACAGACAGTGCCACGTGACCATAACAGACAGTGCTTCGTGGACATAACAAACAGTGCCACGTAGCCATAACAGACAATGCCACGTGACCATAACAGATACTC
>JAXIVD010012034.1:5000-10134 GCA_036785275.1 Cancer borealis
CACCGGCAGACTGTAGCTTAGAGGCCTAATCACACTACTACCAGGTGTGATTCCCTCACGTTAAAGTGGCCTACAGCTTCCTGAACTAGTACATTGTGTGAACTACACACAATCCTGTGAACTTATCTTCTACCTCAAAAGTTCACCACTCCTTCAGGGCTCAAACTAGGCCCGGGGGAATTAAGATGGATAGTCTAACGACCTGTCACACCTGGATCGATTCACAAGCAACATACCTCCAAGGGGACTGTAATTTAGCACCACTAATTGTCCAAACCTGTTCCTCTACACCTTAAAACTAACACCCATTGTGGCATAGTTCTTTGGGGTTGTTTCTGCCCAGCCACTGTATCCACACTCCTCAATACATCGCTGAGGTCCACCACACAGCCGTGGAGGCATCGATTCATCATTGTCTTTCCCGGCACAAAAAACTTCCAGAGGAGTCAGTAACCACTCCTCTTTGTCCACATGTGGCTTTGGTCTTGACTGCCATGTGAAGACTGAGGATCCGATGTCTCCTGTAGAGATCTTGAACTGCCGCGACACGGACTCCAATCCGTTGTCGTGGACCATAGACTGGGGCATTCCGAGGCCTGCGGCGTACTGCTCCATGCTCTCCAGAACAGTGTGTGTGGTTTGTTTGTGTTGAAAGTTTAGGGTACCTTAATCCAGGTTAACTTATTTACTAACTTAATCCAGACTAACTTAACCTAACCCAGAGCTACACCTTAGCAAAAGAACAAATCATGTGTCACGTAGGACCGTGAGTACACTAGCTTTATTTATCCTTCCTCTTACTTGATTATTGCATGACAAGAAACTTTTTCATCCTCACTTGCTGTGGTAATTGTTAGGTAGAGCTCAAAACACTTTGAATCCCACCGCTGCCACCAGTGTCGTGCTCTGAAGGTGGGGCTGATTCAGAGGCACATGATTTATTAAAATGATCGTTATTGGTTGATTAATTTTACCTTCACTTCACTGCTGAAGGACCACCAGTGTGGTGCCTTGTCATTAAATTAACTTCTAATGGGGAACTCTTATGGCAATTAACAAGATGTTTACTTTGATTAATTATATTTATTAATGGTCCCTGATGTTGGATATTTCCCTGGATATTAAAAAAAGAAAGCTGCCACCCCCCCCAAAGGTTTAATGAGAATTAGGGGGATTCTCAGGGAATTTAGTTTCTTCCTAAAGGGAAGTTAAAATATTCGAAAGAGAAAATAATTACTACCAGGGAAATATAGGCGACCAATGAAAAGAAAAGGGAACTGATTTAACAATTTAGTTATTTGGTAGAGTGGACTGAGTTTCAATAAGGCACATGGATTCGTGGATTTGTTTCATATCCTTTTTCAAGAGTGTTGAACACTTCCCTACACTTACCTTACCACACCAACGGAGGTTATTATAACACGGAATCACTTCCTCAGATTTTACTTGAGTTATTTATTTACTGTATACTTTGAATATCACAGGTTGATCATTGAGTCTTAGAAACACAGCTTAGTTATAGTATCAGACAACTTTATGGTTCATGGCAGAAATAACCTTCCTCAAAAAGAAAATAAATACCGAGTTGGCAATACTTATCTCACCCCGAGATACCAAACTCTTCACACATTACAAGTTATACGCTTGACTCCCTTCCCTGAAAAACATCACCTTCCTCAAAAAGAAAATAAACACACAGAGTTGGCAATACTTATCTCACCCCGAGATACCAAACTCTTCACACATTACAAGTTATACCCTTGACTCCCTTCCCTGAAAAACATCACCTTCCTCAAAAAGAAAATAAACACACAGAGTTGGCAATACTTATCTCACCTCGAGATACCAAACTCTTCACACATTACAAGTTATACCCTTGACTCCCTTCCCTGAAAAACATCACCTTAAAGTAATATTATAATTTTGTAACTGGGCCTGAGAACAGTTAAAGAACCTTTTCTCAGGGGATTCCGAAATTAGGGTGATCTCAATGTTTCTGGTTATGCAGACATAGTATAATTCTTCCTCACTAAGTAGGAATACGCGATTCCTACTCCTGAATACATGGGCTGGGTCTATCAGACCGTCCTACGTGACACATAGTTCCCTAAAGCTTAACTCGGAAATTTGGCATTGGCTTTCTAGCCGTTCATTTATCTACAAAACAAAAGAAAGTAAATGAGAAATTGGTGTAACTGTCGTGGAGGCATTCTTTCCCTGTTGACGTTACAAAAGTTGAGTCCCGAGTCTATAATTCACTTCCTTAACTCAGAAGTTAATACACAGTCACAATAACATAGGAATTACCATGAAAAATATATATTATACACCATGAATTATTATTTTGGGGGAGGGGGGAACAAAAGGAGGCCATGCGGTTTTGAAACCACGTTGTCCTTCTTTAAGAGAAGGAAATTGGTATTATCCACTTATAATAGTTCTCAACAGAGGTTTACATGTATTGTCAGACTACTGGGGAAGATTATGGACTATATAATAATGGTGAGAGGCATTGGATTTCACAAATATTGAGAAATTTCGAGAGCGATGTCACTCACCTGTTGACGTTACAAAAGTTGAGTCCCGAGTGACGCTCTCTGGGAAAAAAAGGCGGGAGACGAGGAGGGGGAAGAGGGGGTTTCGAGAATATTCCTCCTTTGATCTTATTATTAATTGATTATTGAGACATGAAATGGTTATCAGCTTATAGGAAATTAATTTTGACGCTAAATAAGTAACATTTAGATATCTATTGAACTTGATCTCTGGGTTACTATATAGGGGAAAATTCTGGTGTACGTGACTTTTCTCAGCTCGACAGGCCCCATGGGGCGTGATCGCCTCACGTGATGAAATATTACATCATTCTTAACACAGTTTTATGAGAGATAACTAAGTAGATTAATTATATTTGACTATGGAGAGCATTTTAACAAGTTAATGACTATTAATAGTGATTAGATTATGATATTAATTTCTTTCCATAGAAAACTGTCTTGTGGGGGGGGATGACTGCATAGGATTTGAAAGTTTAGAGAAACAATTCTAATATAAACATTAATATAAACATATAGTATAAAATTATGAATAATATGTGAGTAAAAACATTTATATAATGCAGTATCACCTTGGGAATACAGGATCTAAGGGCATAACTAAACTAAACAAAAAGGTACATTCAGTAAGGCCTGTTTGAGATAAAATTGGAGGCATCACATATATATATATATATATATATATATATATATATATATATATATATATATATATATATATATATATATATATGTATATATATATATATATATATATATATATACATATATATATATATATATATATATATATATATATATATATATATATATATATATATACATATATATATATATATATATATATATATATATATATATATATATATATATATATATATATATACATATATATATATATATATATATATATATATATATATATATATATATATACGTATATATATATATATATATATATATATATATATATATATATATATATATATATATATATATATATATATACATCACATCATAATTTGCCTCTCTGAATCTACTGCAGGACAATTATTTGTTCGACGCATGTTATGTCCTACCAATGTTCACTATTTTCTTCTAATTCTGGTTAAGATGTCTTCTACTTTGGAATGCTCCCTAATCAATGATGTTATCTTCCTATTTCTCCATGTTATGCCAACCATTATTCTCTCCATTCCACTTTGGACACGTTGAAGTTTTTCTTACAGAGATTTGGCTCCAGGTTTCTTATCCATATGTTAGACTACGTAAAATGCATAGAATATATACTTTTCTCATTAATAGCGAGGGGAAGTTACTTTTCATAGCAATGTGTTGCGACCCAAATTCATCCCATCCCATCCCAATATTTTTTTTTTTTTTTCCAAAATTTGGTCATACTCCAATTTACCGTCTTAAAACCATGAATTTTTGGGCAAATTCTGTTACTTGATCATATACCTTGAATTCATGGCTTAGTATGTAGTTATTAAACATAACCTTAGTTTTCTTCATAATCATCTTTAAACCCACTTTCTAGCTCTCACTGTGAAATGGCAAAGTCATAAGGCTTAGCTCATCTGTTGATTCGTTTAGTAGAACAATGCGTATCAGCATATCAAAATAATATTTTTGATATTATCAATTTATCTGATTTCTATACTTTTCCCATTCCTCTAAAAAAGTCGTATATATCATAAGATAAATCGTGTGGTTATATTTTACCCCGTTTTGCATCGGCATTTAATCGCTGACTTTATTTTGCTTTATAGTGAGTGCTTTTATTACAGATGTCTTCAAGTATTTTCACGTATATATCCTCTACTCCTACTCCTACTGTATTCTGAGTGTTTTCATGACTGTACAGGTTTCTACTGAGTCAAATGCTTTTTCATAGTCTATAAAACCCTTGCATAGTGGATTATTTTATCCTGTTTATTTTAAACAGGATTAATGACATAGATGTGGTTTGTTGTTGAATAACTACTCCGTCAACTTTTTCACTCTTTAGGCTGGTTTTAGTCCAGCATTGCAGTAACCATATTCGTGAGCACTTACATAAAACGCGCGGCAGACCATGCAGTGTACGACCATGCAGTGTACCGTAGCTGCCTCAACTTCCCAGATCTCCACCACTTCTTCAAGATCTCATAATGCTGGCAAATTTCCTCTTAGTGCTCGTCAATAGTGTCTGATAGAGCGTTGATAGCTTGTAAGCACTTGTACCTGACGCTTTTTAGAGATATAAGTGTGTCATCAAGTCTGATGGCATAGCCAACACTTCCTTGTTCTTTAATATCAAGGCCTGGTGGAGGGACTTAAATACAATATTTGGGCAGAAAGCTTCCTCTGTGAGCTTGTAAGCCAGGGATATGAGCTCCTCTCTCCTCTGTCTCTCTCTCTCTCTCTCTCTCTCTCTCTCTCTCTCTCTCTCTCTCTCTCTCTCTCTCTCTCTCTCTCTCTCTCTCTTCTCTCTCTCTCTCTCTCTCTCTCTCACTCTCTCTTTCTATCTCTTTCTCTCTCTCCCTCTCGCTTTCGCTGAATCATGTGTATGCGTAAAACGTTACTTTCCTCCACAG
>JAXIVD010012035.1:0-10133 GCA_036785275.1 Cancer borealis
GCGAGGGCGGAGCGGGTGAAAATCTGATGAAGTTTTCGGAAATATGCGAACGGGACATCAGGTAAGAATGGGTGAATCTGGTGTGGCCAATTCGTAAGCGGGCCAGGGCAGTCTCCCAGCGTCTACTAGGATGAGATGGGTAGGACCAAGGGGAAACAGAGGGCTTGACAGCGCGAAGTTTATTAGAAGTAAGGGTGGACCAGAAAGATTGCCAGCGGATATAAAGGAAAGTCCGAAGAACTGGGAAATAATCAGAAACAGGAAGGGAGGGAGTGCAAAAGGTAGGAAGGGTGAGGGCGTCATGTGCCAAAGAGTCAACAGCATCGTTACCAGGGATTCCAATATGACTGGGTACCCAGCAAAAACGAACTGTTTTGTGACGGACAGAAAGGCGGAATAACCAGTCCTGGATGTCACAGACAAGAGGATGTGAAGAGGAAAAGGAAGATAAAAGGGAGAGGGACGACCGACAGTCGGTAAAAATAGTATAAGAAGAAGCGGTGAGTCGGAAGATGCGGCGGAGGGCAAAAAGAATCGCAAACAGCTCAGTAGTAAGAACGCTAGCCTCAAGAGGGAGGCGGTATTGGAAATAAGTGTCAGGAAACAGGACAGCACAGCCCGAGCCAGTAGAAGACTTGGAGCCATCAGTATAAACGTGTACGCTACCAGAATGAGTAGGAAGATGAGACGAGAAATGGGAGCGTAAGATACAGGAAGGGGTATTAGATTTCGGGGAGATTGGAAAGACAGAGGAGCAAAAGGAGAGGTGAGGGGAGAACCAGGGAGGAGTAGAGGAAACAGAGAATGGGAGCGGATTAAGGGAGGGGGAAGAAAGATGGGACAGAAGGGCACGCATACGGAGGGGGAAGGGAACAGGTAAGCGAGGCCGGGTGGCAAAGGTTGCGGTCAGAGAAGGAGGAATACGCAAGGCGGAGGAGGGAAATCGAAGGGAATAGGCATAGCAGCGGAGGGAAAGGAGGGCCCGGCGACGGGAAAGAGAAGGGAGGCCGGCTTCAGTGTATAAGCTCTCCACAGGGGAAGATCGGAAAGCACCAAGAGCAAGGCGAAGACCAAGGTGATGAACAGAGTCAAGGAAGCTGAGGACGGAAGGGGAGGCGGAAGAATAAACATGGCAGCCATAATCAAGGACAGAAAGGATCAGTACAGTATGCAGCGAAAGTAGAGTCTTGCGGTCAGCATCCCAAGACACATGGGAGAGGGTTTGTAGAAGACGGAGGCGGCGAAGGGCGGCATCTTTGAGAGAGAGAGGACATGCTGGCGCCAAGTGAGGCGAGGGTCAAAGATAAGATCAAGGAACTTGCCCGCTATGCGATACTCAAGAGAGGTACCATAAAGAAGAAGGGGAGGGGGACAAGCAGTACGGAAACGAGAAAAGTAAATGGAGAAAGACTTTGTAGGGGAGAAGCGGAAGCCATGGTCGGTGGCCCAAGAGGAGGTGGCAGTAACAGCAGATTGAAGAAGGCGATGGAGAAGACTGGAGGAGCTGCCCGAGGCATAAATGGCGAAATCGTCTACATAAAGAGAGGACCTGACATCAGGCGGGAGGGTAGAAACGATACCGTCAATGGCCAGGAGGAAGAGGGTAGTACTCAGGACCGAGCCCTAGGGCACACCCTCATACTGACAGAAGGAGGGGGAGCAAGAGGAAGCGACCCTAACGCGGAAGGAACGGTTCCGCAGGAAGTTATGGAGGAAAACCCCCATGTTGCCAGAGATACCGACACAGGATAGCTGGTGAAGGATGTGATGACGCCAAGTGGTATCGTAAGCTTTCTCAAGATCAAAGAAAACAGCTAAGACAGATTCTCGTCGGGCAAAAGCAGAAGTAATACATGTTTATAAGCGAGCGAGAGGTTCTGCTGTACTGCGGGCACAGCGGAATCCAAACTGAGTGGGGGAGAGAAGGTTCTTTGATTCGAGGTACCACATCAATCGAAGATTGATCATGCGCTCAAGGAGCTTGCAGACACAACTAGTCAGAGCAATGGGCCTATAATCCTGGGGGAGAGCACCAGATTTGTTAGGCTTAAGAAAAGGGAGTATAAGTGCATCGCGCCATTGGGGTGGGAAGTCCCCAGTTAGCCAAACCCGATTATAAAGGGTAAGTAAGAAGGTCAGGGAGACAGTAGGAAGGTGGCGGAGCATCTGATAGTGAACACTATCAGGACCCGCAGAAATGTTAAGACAGCACTTTAAGGCAGAGGTAAGTTCAGACGGGGAGAAGGGGGTGTTATATGAAGCATTAGAAGAAAGTGTGAAGGTAATAGGGGTGTGCTCACGTGCCGCCTTAAGGGCAGCAAACTCAGGAGGAAGATGGGAACCACTGCTGACGCTGCTAAAAAACGAGCCCAGTTCTGTAGCAACCTGGAAGGGCTCAGCAATATCACCCTGGGGGAGACGAAGTACAGGAGCAAAGGAGGGTGGGTGTTTACCTGACAATTTATGAATACGGCGCCAGACTGAAACAATGGGGGTAGAGGAAGTCAAGGTAGACACATAAGCACGCCAGCTGTTGGACTGAGCCAATCTAGTGGTCCGGCAGAACTTAGTAGAGGCACGTTTATAGTTAACAAAGGCCGGGAGCTGGCCGGGAGTGTCCCGTTTATATCGGTAACTACTCCAGGCCGCCCGTTTCAGGCGAATGGTGGTAATGCAGGCAGGATTCCACCAGGGAACACATTTGGAGGAAAAGGGGCGGGAAGTCCGAGGGATGGAGACAAAAGCAGCAGCGAGGACAGACGTGATAAAGTAGATCAACATATCAGAAGAGGAGGAAAAAATCAGGAGAGGAGAGACTGAAGGGCAGGCATTGAGGCAAAAGCACGCCAGTCTGCCCTACCAAAGCACCAGCGAGGGGGACTGGGAAGAGGGATGTAGGAAGTAGGAGAAAGAAGAACCGGGAAATGATCACTACAGGGATTGTGGTCAAGAACCGACCAGTGGAGATCTAGTAGTAGGTCAGGGGAACAGAGGGCGAGGTCGAGGCAGGAGAAAGTCTGGGTGCGGAGATCAAAGTGTGTGGGGGCGGCAGTATTAAGGATAGCAAGGTCAAAGTCTTTAAGGAAACGGTCGAGAGAGCGGCCACGAGAGGTGACCACAGAATCTCCCCAAAGGGTGTGGCGACAATTCAAATCACCAACCACAAGGAGGGGAGAAGGGAGGTTAGAGAAAAGAGAGCGGAGGGCATCGAGATCGAGAGGCTGGGAAGGGGAAAGGTAAAGGGAAACGAGAGACACCCAACGGCGGAGGTAGATACGAAGGACCGTACAGGGAAGTGTAGTAGGGATAGGAAGAGGGGTAGAAGCAACAGACTGGTGAAGAAGGATAGCAGAAGAAGAGATAGAGTGTGGGGAGGAAAAAAAGTGGTACTGGGGAATAGGGATGGGCGGGCTAGTAAGGAAGGTTTCCTGAAGGCAGAGGACCAGGGGGGCATAAGAGGAAATGAGTTGGCGAAGATCCTGTCGATGGGCACGAAAACCACGAATATTCCACTGAAGAACAGACATGATCAGTAGGGGATAAGACTCGGGATAGATGAAGATGAGGGACGAACGTTCTCAGGGAGTAAAGGACCAGAGTCCATATCCATAAGAAACGAGGAAGAAGGAAGGGGGTCAGGAGCGGATGAGGTATGGGGAGAGGGGGGAGATTGAGAGAGGAGATCGGTGCGGGAGTAGCCAGGGGGTAGGAGAAGAGAGAGGATAGATCGGGTAGCAGAGGAAGGTGGGGGAGGGGCAGACGAAGGGGGTTCCACCAAAGAACAGGCGGGGTAAGATGAGGAGGGGAGGGGAGAGTAAAGCGGGGAAGGGGGAGATGGCGGAGCGCCGGGTGCAGAGGGGGGGGAGGGGGGCTGGAGGAGGGGTTGAGGAGGAGAGACAGCAGAGGGAGAAGGTGGAGGAGGGGGAGTCGGGGTAGGAGGGAGGTGCTTGGGGGGTGGGTGAATAGAGGCCACGACCTGGATTGGAGGGACCGGGGGAGGAGATGAGGAGGTAGGAGAAGAGGACAATGGAGCCGTGTTCTTTATGTACTCGATGATGGCATCGAGGTTATCACCCTCGGAAGGAGCGGGCGAGGAAGGTGCAGGGCGAGTCTTTTTTAGCGAGGTGAAGAGGGGGTGAAGAGATCAAGGCGGGAGCTGGAGAGGGGGTTGGTGGGGGAGAGGAGACCAAAGTTTCAGAGTGGTGTTGTCGTTTGGTGGAGTGGGAGCGCTGAGGGCGTGGAGAGGGAGGGGTAGGGATACAGACGGTGATGGAGGTAGGAGTATAAGGGTCAAGGACAGCAAAAGAATGAGAGCAGGAGATGGAGGATGGAGGGTGGGAGGGAGAGAAGGAGGAGGAAGGAGGTAGAGAAGAGGGATGGGTGGAAGAAGGGGTAGGGGAGGAAGGCCGAGGATCGGGGCGGGAAGAAGAGGACGTGGCTGGAAAGTGAGGGAAAGAGGCGGAGGCAGCAACATGGTGAGGAGAAGGGGTGAAGCCTAGGCGACGGGCTTTCTGACGAGCCTCACGTAATGTGAGACCATCACGGAAGCGAATACCAGCGACTTCAGCCTCAAACTTGTAAGTTGGGCAGCCGCTGTAGTGTACATTATGGGGGCCGCCACAATTGCAGCAGCGGTGGGTAGTGGTATGGCATTGATCGCGGGTGTGGGTAAGGCCACACAAAGGGCAGCGGAGAGCGGAGCGGCAGTGTTTTTTTGGATGACCAAAGCGCCAACAGTTTCGGCACTGGCGAGGTGGAGGAAAGTAAGGCCGGACGGGGAGCATGACGCCCCCAACGTAGACATGGGTAGGGAGATCGTGGCGTTTAAAGGATATCCGTGCAACATTGGTGGAGTTTTTCTGGCGACCTCGGGGGGACAAGGTATAACAGCGAACGGTTACAGCGTCGTGCTCGCTGAGTAGGTCTAGTAGGTCAGTGTAACAGTCTGACCAGACCTTGTCGTCAATTGGGCAGTCTTGTGGGGAGATTACAACAGTGCCAGTGGATGTGTTGAGACGGTCGTCAGGGGTCGCACAGAAGCGGGTACCGGATGGAGCCAATAAGTTGGCCATGGCCTGAGACTGAGCCTCAGACTCCACGCGTACCAGGCGTGAACGGTCAGGTCGGGTTTGAAAATGGACCTTGCCCACTTGTTCCTGTAAACAACGTTGAAATAGGAGGGTATTCTCAGCGAAGGGAGCAGAGGGGGGATAATGAAGAAACGATCCCAGCGGGCAGGGGCGAAGAAGAGGTCATAGGCAGAAGGGTGAGACATGCCACGAGAGAAGCCAGTCCGGGGCTGTGCCGTAGTCTTCTTAGAGGAAGAGGGAACATAAGGGGCTAAGGTGGTAATATAGGAAGATGTAGATGTGACGGGGAGGGAGGCTGGAGGGGTGGTAGGAGTGGAAGAGAGAGTCGGGAGAGCGGTAGGCGCAGGGGAGGGAAGAGAGGTAGTAGAAGGGGTGCTGGAAATAGGGACGGTAGGAGGAGGAGCAGGGGGCAGGTGAAATGAGGAGACTACAGGGGTGAGAATAGAGGCTGTGGTAGTGGTAGAGGAGAATGAGGAGTAATGAGGACCGAACCCTGGGGGGGGTGGGGGGGTAGCAGGAGAGAGAGAAGATGTGGGAGGTGGGGTATATGATGAAGAAGTTGTGGAGGGGGCAGGGGTACAAGGGAGAGTAGAAGGTGGTATGGTATTAGGGGTCTGAGGAGCAGGTAGAGAGGTCGAGACCAGGTCCATTGGGCAAGCAGAGGTGTCAGGGGGGGGCGTCGAGGGACTGGTTGGATGCCACTCGAGGGGGGCTTGTTAAATTTAGTTTATCCATATACTGTTGTTTTTAATGAGAATGGCATCGGGGGTCACGGGTAAACCGCCTACCGGATTGGCAAAAGGGGCCGAGGGCTGCCGCCGGGGACGGGATACCTCGTCCCTCACAGGGCTATCCGGTTTAAAAGGCAGCATTTGTGGCACCGAAAGTTTGCCCCGCAGCGGCGAGCAAAGTCCTCGGCCTCGATGCCTACCGGCCCAGGCACCCTCCAGCCAACACAGGACGGCCCACGACGGGCGATCCCCCTGGCGGGCGGCACCGGTGACCCACACCAGCTTACGGTCGGGATCATCTTGTTGGTCCTGACGGACACACAAACCCCCCCACCACGTCAAGGTAGATCCCATGGGGGGTCTGGATTCCAAATTAACCCTAAGACTTTCTCTACTTCAGTACTTTTCCGAGTCATAGAAACGCTTCCATTCGTGAAACCTGACATTATCCATTCTTTTATGTGAAAACCACCTTCGCCTAAAATCCTTTCTACCCTGTTCATTAGGTCTTCTGCTTCGTCTCTACTGTCGACTGCGCCTAGCAAATCGTCTACATATGAATTTTTCACTATGAAATTTGTCACCTCAGGACTGTCTTCAAACCTTTTGGCAGTCTTCCTGAGAGCTGCCATAGCTATAGCGCCCCCTGGTTTATCTCCAAATGTTACGGTGGTAAGGACATAGTGATATGGATTTACACTGGTGTTCATACCACGCCACAAGAATCTGTGTGTATGCTGTTCAAGTTCTCCTATTTTCACAGAACTATACATTTTCCTGATGTCTGCAACAATTCCTATGTACCCTTGACGGAATCTTAACAAAACCCCCACCAAATTATTGAGGAAATCAGGTCCTTGGCACAAAAAGCTATTCAAAAAGGAGCCTAGGTATGTGGCAGATGAGTTGAACACTATCCTGAGTGGTGTAGAGGATAAGCCTGCTTTTACAATTTCATGGTGAGGGAGATAAAATACAGGGACCTCATAAGCTGTGATTTCCTCTGGTGACAATTTCCTAGCTACACCCCTGTTTACCATGTCTTCCATCTGGCTTTGATAATCATTTGCATAGTCATCACCCAGTTTTTCGAGTCTTTTCTTTGTACATTTTAATCTGGCATGAACAAGAGGTAAGTTATTTGGTAGATCCTTCGGGTCACGGGCCCATGGATATGATGCAATCCAGCATTTACCATATTCATCATATTTTAGGCCTTCGTTGATTAGATCAAGTTCTCTTTGTTCCCTCAATGTTAATCTTTCGTCCAATGAACATTTACCGCAGCGGCATCCTCCACATCTAGGTACACAATTGACGCCAGTGTTTTCTAAGTTAAAAAAGTCATTGATTAACTTGGTAACATCAGTTTTAGGGCAAGCTAGCAGATCATCTGGTTGGGCACAAACTAAATTATTGATCAATACATTTATGCAACTTTTCCAATCATTAGGACTCGATCTCCCTCTCACACAAAATCCCAAGTCGCCTTGCAACAATTGAAGGTTACCATTAGTTTTCACCACTTTAGGCAACATATCGCAGTAATCAGATCCTATCAGAAGCTCTATTTTACCTTCTGGTCTGGCAAATTGCCGCGGTTGTACACCAAACAACTTAGCAATCTCAGACATGTCAGTTTTATTTAAGTTTGACGAAATTTCTTCTATCCCGCAAGCCTCTATCATACATTCTCGTCCAGCTTCGTCAAGCAATGGTACCATGTACACTTTACTGTCTAGATGCTCTATCTTATTCCCAACCTTAGTTACGGATAAGCTCACCGACTGTCCTCTCAGACCTAATTTTCCTGCAGCATCATGCGTGATCATGGTAATATTACTCCCTGAATCAAATAGAGTTGAGAGTAATCTAGCTCCGCTTCTTACCTCCTTTATTGCTAGCAACACTCCTTGGCGATCAATAAAATAATTTGATGCCTTAACTGACGGTAAGCTCGTCGGGAAAAGTTAATGGATCAGCGGGTGATGGAACTTCCCACATACTGTCCCTTGATAAGTGACATTGCAAGCACTGCCCTTACAATATTTTGCTAGATGGTCAGCACTTTTGAGACACAAAAAACAAACACCTGACCTCATTAAGTGTTCGAATTTTGCCTCATTACTCAATCTCTTGAATGCTCCACATTCCAAGATGTCATGCCCGTCTGTCCCGTGAAACCAACAATTGTTTAAGTTGAATCCTCTACTAAATTTACCATTGCCACGCCCATTTGCATTGCCGCCTCTTTCAGCAAAATTCATCATGACCTGAGATAGGTTTGTGAAGCATTCAAGCATTTGTTTTTGACAATTTTACTGATTACGGGTTAAGTTCTCAATAGCCGAAGCAAAGCCTGTAGATGGTTCAGTGACATTTTGTGCAAGGTTGTGAACTGCAACATGACTACGACCAGTGTGACGAGTGTCTTCCTCCATATATTCAATGGGATTACGCTCTTTCACTAAGAATTTAACCATTTCTCCAAATCTATTGTCCTCATTAACTGATCGGCTCTTCATAAGCCATTCTCTCGTTAAACTAGCTGGAAGAATACGCTCTATCTTCGATAAGGTTACTGCATTCTCAATTTCCCTTTCCTTATCAAGCTTCTTCAGATCTAACCATGCACGTTCAACTGTGTTAACCATGTCTATCATCTTCTTGTTAGTACCCTCCGGAATAGCTTTCAAATGATCAATCTCAGCCAAAACAGCATCTACTAATTTTGTGGTGCATCCAAAATTTTCCTCCAATCGTTTCCACATTAAATCATATTCATCAATTCTCCCAACTACATCCAGTGCTTTGCCAGACAAAGATTGCCGAAGGACGTATGGGTCTTGTCCGTGTTGTGATACCATGAGTCTATTGAAATCTTTAACAAACGTGGGATATTCCCTTACATTACCACTGAATCTTGGAGGGTCCAATTTCTTCACTACCAGGTTTTTACTTTGAGCAGCTTTCCCTTGTTTCAAGAGACAGATTGTCATAATGCGACATTTCTCCCTTGCCAAGTCGAATATGTACTCCTGGCACTCGTCTATGGCAACTTGGTCATCTAGCTTACTGATTACCTCATCGTTACATTTTTCCACACCAGCAAAACATGCACATACTTCATCCCTGACACTATTTAACACTTCACTTGGCTCACCCAGATCTCTGGCTTCTTTAAATAATTTGACCTTGCGTGTGAACTTCACCTTCGCGTTGCTGCGATTCCTCTTGAGGATCTTCAGGTCTTCCTTGTCGTTCATCTTGGTCCTGAGTGTTGAACTGTTCTGTTAGGCAGGCTGTGTAGGACCAATGAACTCGTTGCTGCACGTTTTGGCTTTATTTCGTTCAACCTGCAAACATACAGTCATCAACATCTTGCAAACCATTCTAACAATGCTACACAGCACCACGCAAATCACATCAATAGAAAACACCAAACAACCGACATTAATACTTTAAAATACTCATATTTGAACCCTTGAACCAACCTATATACAGCAATCTACCTAACCTAATTGGTACCTCCACTCAAGTAACCAACGCACAAGGAATCACTGCCAATTTGCATGAAGTCAAATACCAATCACTATACACCTGACACCTAACACAGTAAATCAAATCACTATCACCACATGCTTGATACCCATTACCATCCATCAACATAAACATTGTGACAACTAAATACATACACTGTACACCACATCCATAACATAACTCCATTATTTCCTTGGCACCCTACATCGGCGATACTCACACTGTGCTAGACCACGGATTGCAGCCACCCACAGAAGTAGTACCGTACACGAATACACATGCAGCAGTCGCCACTCACTCGAGTCTGCCACTGCAACATGTCAATGGAGTCACCACTTTAGT
The DNA here is from genome assembly GCA_036785275.1 of Cancer borealis. Lineage (NCBI taxonomy): Eukaryota > Metazoa > Arthropoda > Malacostraca > Decapoda > Cancridae > Cancer > Cancer borealis. Next base: position 9,704 of record JAXIVD010012035.1, read on the forward strand.
CACTACTCCAAACACCACTAAATGCTTTCCGCATTTCAAATAACATGTGCTATCTCTATCTTGATCAACATAGATATCATAACAGGGTTACAGTAGGTAATACAACTCCGTAAATACTCACAACTAATATGATGAGGCAGGACATCCAACATATGGTCCCGTGCCCTCCAAGGATGCCGGCTACACCCAGCACTGATCTTTGCCCAACACCAAGACCCGCCAGTGGAGCCGCTAGCCAGGTGCAAGATGTTAACGTGGCCAGTGTCACAATCCAAAAGAGCTAATGCTGGCCACGTCGGCCAAGCTCGCCTCGAATCTGACGTGGCGCCCAACAGGTGCGCAGTGAATATTGCGCATGGCAAATGACAAACGGCATACGTGGCCCACACCCAACTGCTTACTAATGACATTGAATACTTCTAAATCATAT